>CAWTZC010000020.1:600000-862500 GCA_963919715.1 Microtus obscurus | reverse complement strand
CCCTGTAATCATCTGTTGAAAGGACGACTCAGAGTTCTGCTTCTCTTCTGAGGGCAGAGGCACTTGCTTTGTGGGAAGAAAAAATATTTTTTTTTTAATAAACTGAAGACAACAATGGATTCTAATAGCAGAAACATTTTTCTTATTAAGTAAATTGATCCCCAAATGAAATCCACCTGGAGTCACATACCGAGGAAATGCTCATGCAGCAGAGGTCTTCCAGGGTCGCCATTCCCGCTGGTTCACCTGTAGCTTCACCTCGGGTCCCGGGCAAAACATCACACTCACAGCCAAATCCTGTGTGCACATCCCTGCAGCAGCACTGTGCACAGCACCTTCAGCTGTGGGTAGATAGATTGTAGGAGAAAAATAACATTCATTGTAGGTTTTTCCAGAATTTCTGATTTCAGAAGAATTATACCTTCATTGCAGAAGTGTTGGAAAGAGAAAAGAATACACACACACAAATGTCACTTCTTGATAGGGAAGCTTTTCTGGTTTGTTTTTGTTTTTCCAGACAGGGTTTCTGCTATGGGACAATGGTCTTGTACCCTCTAAAGACTTGCCACTTGTATTGCTTTAATAGAATGCTGATTGGCCAGTAGCCAGGCAGGAAGTATAGATGGGGTGACCAGAACAGGAGAATTCTGGGAAGAGGAAAGGCTCAGTCTGCCATCATCACCCAGACCAAGAGGAAGCAAGATGAGAATGCCTCACTGTTAAAAGGTACCAAGCCACATGGTTGACATAGACAAGAATTATGGGTTAATGTAGGATATAAGAGTTAATAAGAAGCCTGAGCTAATAGACCATCCAGCTTATGATTAATGTAGATCTCTGTATATTTCTTTGGGATGGAAAGGCTGCGGGACTGGGTGGGACAGAAACCTCTGTCAACAGGTTTCTCTGTGTAACAGCCCTGACTGACTGTCTTGGAACTCACTTTCTAGACCAGGCTGGCCTTGAACTCACAGAGGTCTGCCTACCTGTGCTCACAAGTGCTGGGATTAAAGGTGTGTACCACCACCTGGCTTTACGAAGCATTTTTGATGTATGTATCTTCCATGCCTTCTCTCTCTCTCTCTCTCTCTCTCTCTCTCTCTCTCTCTCTCTGTGTGTGTGTGTGTGTGTGTGTGTGTGTGTTAGTTTGAATGTAATTGGCTCTCATAATCTTATCTCATAGGGAGTGGTACTGTTAGGAAGTGTGGCTTTGTTGGAGTGGGTGTAGCCTTATTATAGAAAGTGTGCCACTGTGGAGGTGGGCTTTGAGGTTTTCTATGCTTGGATACTGCCTAGTGTCAGTCAACTTCCTGTTGCCTGCAAGATGTAGCACTCTCAGCTCCAACACCACATCTGCCTGCATGCCACCATGTTCCCCATCAAGATGAAAACAGACTGAGCCTCTGAAACTGTAAGTGAACCACCCTAACCAAATGTTTTCTTTGTAAGTGTTTCCATGGTCATGGCATCTCTTCACAGCAATAAAAACTTGTGTGTGTGTGTGTGTGTGTGTGTGTGTGTGTGTGTGGTGTTTGCATGTTTCTGTGAGTTTAGGTACATACCACTCTGGCTGGATCCCTTTGTCATCTAGCTGCTTGTGCTAGGATTGATGACCCGTGAGCTTCCAGGAATTCCCCTGTTTCTACATAGCCTCTCTTTGTGAGGACACTGGAATTACAGACATGCTGCCATGCCTGGCTGTGTATCCAGGGTCTAGGGTTTCAAACTCAGACCCACATGACAAGTGTTTTGTACCTAACCATCTTCCCAGCCCTTTCTGTGAATGTCTTAAAAATGACTTTGTATTATCAGAAACAACTTGGACTATATATATATATATATATATATATATATATATATATATATATATATGTGTGTGTGTGTGTGTGTGTGTGTGTGTGTGTGTGTGTGTGTGTATACATATATATTATCATGGGTGATGATATTTTTATTTAGTTACCATTAACATAAATGTGTCTATTCACACACTATAAATTAGTTAAATATGTTTTTAAAGGTTCATTTGTGTGTCTGTGTAATACATGTATTTGGCAACATCTAACAAAATTTTAAATGTATCTCTTTTGACTTACTTTATAAATCTATACATATAAGCTGGGTAGTGGTGGCACACGCCTTTAATCCCAGCACTTGGGAGGCAGAGGCAGGCACGACCAGCCTGTTCTACAAGAGCTAGTTCCAGGACAGGCTCCAAAGCTACGGAGAAACCTGTCTCGAAAAAACAAAACAAAAAACAAACAAACAAACAAAAACAACAAAAAAACCTATACATATTAAAATAAATACAGATCTAATAAGCCAAAAACTATACAATTCATCATGAGTTTTAAATTTCTTAAACACCACCGACTTGCAGATTTGGGGCCACCTTCCCATTTTGCCATGGGTTTGGGATGTGCTTGTTTCCTGTCCATTTGCCAACACTAGCGTCTGAGTCAGGTTTCTTTCTTCTTTCTTTGTCCCTTATAGCACCTCCTGCCCATGGGCAGCACTGCCCACAGTGGCCTGGGCCCTCCCACCTCAGCATTATCTTGCTTACAGGCCAATCTGATGGAGGTATCTCCTCAACTGAAGTTCCTCTTCCCAGATCACTCTAGCTAGGTCAAGTTGACAGAAATCAACCATTACAACCAGATAATATTGATTTTTAAAATATTTCTTCACCTGATAGGACAATAGGCAAATTCTATGGTCATTGTTAAAAATCTAATTGTTAGTAAGCTTGAGTGAGTTTTGCTTCTTTTTTTTTGTTGTTTTTGGTTTTTTTTTTTTTTTTCGAGACAGGGTTTCTCTGTAGCTTTGGTGCCTGTCCCGGAACTAGCTCTTGTAGTCCAGGCTGGCCTCGAACTCCCAGAGATCCGCCTGCCTCTGCCTCCCGAGTGCTGGGATTAAAGGTGTGCGCCACCATCGCCCGGCTTCTTTTTTTTTTTTTTTTTTTTTTTTTTTTGGTATTTCAAGACAAGGTTTCTCTGTGGCTTTGGAGCCTTCCTGGAACGAGCTCTGTAGACCAGGCTGGTCTCGAACTCACAGAGATCCGCCTGCCTCTGCCTCCCGAGTGCTGGGATTAAAGGCGTGCGCCACCATCGCCCGGCCGAGTTTTGCTTCTTTGGGTGTCTTTTTTCTTGTTTATTTATTGATTTTTTTTTCTTTTTTGTTTTTTTGAGATGGGGTTTCTCTGTGTAACCACCCTGGCTGTCCTGGAACTCACTCTGTAGACCAGGCTGGCCTCAAACTCACAGAAATCCACCTGCCTCTGCCTCCTGATTGCTGGGATTAAAGGTATGCATCACCACCGTATATACCTTTTTAATTTTTTAATATAGGATGTCATGTAGCTCAGGTTAGCCTTGAACTCAATATGGTTGAGGCTGACCTTGAACTCCTGACTGCCCGGTGCTGGGTTACAGGTGTCCATCACCACATCTAGCTGTGTATGCCTTTATAAGAACAGCCTTTTCATGGCTACCAATCCGTTTCCCACTGTTTGTCTTTTCTTTTATTACCGTCTAGTGTTTTTTGCTGGACTCAGAAATCAGATATTTTTATGAAAGTGGAAAATTTATGTAGCATGGCTTGTTATTGATCATGTAAGTTATTTTCAATTTTCTGAAAATGAAAATTGGAGATGCTCAGCTCGGTTGCCCTGGAGACCCATCTGAGGGCTGCTGTCCCTAACATACCACTGAGTCTCCCCTAGGAATCTCCATGTCATTAGCTGGAAGTGCGAGCTAGACACCAGGGCACTGCAGGTGATCTGACATTCTTGTCCAGCCTCCAAGAATGCCAGACACACCCATGGAGACATACACATATGCAGGCACTCACCCATGGAGACATACACATATGCAGGCACTCACCCATACCCATAAAAATAAAAATAAATAAATCCTCAATGATTTAAAAAGAATTTCCTGAACTGCTAGGTTAAAATGCAAATTCCAGGTCCCTTACGGTAAGCCTACCAATTTAGACTCTCTGGGTGGGAACCAAGACCTTGCATACTCAATAAGGTCCCCCAAGAAATTACAATGCATTTAACGGTTCAAGCACCATTGCCTTAGGATGGTAGTTGTTAGGCAGATTAGAATTACCTGAAGAGCTTAAAAAGAAAAAGATGACTGCTAGATTCTAATCCGATCTGTTTAAACCAGATCAGCCCAAGCAGACTGTCTTCTTGGACATTTCCCAGGGTGGTTCGGTTTGCAGTCAGAATCGAAGGCTAATTGTAATTGAAGCAAATTCTTTAACTGGTTAAAACTGAACAATCCTTGAACAGCACCCTCACTGTAGTTAATAGGGTAATTTCTCTCCCATCCGTCCATCCATCTGCCCGCCTATCTGTCTCTCTGTCCCTGGAGTTTGTTGCATTTCTTTCTCTGTTGATAGAAGGAATCCTTATTCTTCTCACCGCTGTCAGTGGGAAACTGCAGCGAGTCAGCTTGTGCATTTCTCCCCTGCATGGGGCACAACGATAATTAAGGTCTTGAGATGGTCTGGAGTGTGCGCCAGGGCTGGAGTCTGCAACTTAGTATTCAACAGCCTCCTGCTAATCAGTGGTGTAGATGACTCTGAGCCCCTCCGGTACCTGATATCCGTGGGCTCTTCTGCATGCCCCCCTTGTGATACAATAGACCTCTTGATATCTGTGGGCTCTTCTGCAAGCCCCCCCTTGTGATACAATAGACCTCTTGATATCCGTGGGCTCTTTTACATGCCCCCCTTGTGATACAGTAGGACCTCTTCTTCCTGCCAGTTCATGAGAGGAAAAATAAAGCACAGACATTTAAGGGAAACTGCTCAAGGTGACTTTCTGGCTAATGTCATAAGCAAGGGTAAAGTCCCTGGAGCCAGGTCACATGACACAAAGGGAAAAGCTGGTCATGCTCCAGGCAGCTTAACATTTAACATAAGCATCTGGGGTGACATGAACCCTTGTCTTCACCTATTGTCCTTGTTTCCTTTCAAACTGTTCACCCTACAAGCCAAACTCACAGGCCACGCCCATTGCTCATGGCCCATTTGCTAACATAGATCCAACTTGGTGGGGATAAGTTCTGACCATCAAATATAAACCTGGACCCAAACTAAACAGTCATTTCAGCTTCATACTAGAGCGTGGTGGGTACAAATGTCACTGTCTACATACTAGAGTGTGGTGGGTGCAAATGTCACTGTCTACACACTAGAGTGTGGTGGGTACAGATGTCACTGTCTACATATTAGAGTGTGGTGGGTACAAATGTCACTGTCTACATACTAGAGTGTGGTGGGTACAAATGTCACTGTCTACATATTAGAATGTGGTGGGTACAAATGTCACTGTCTACACACTAGAGTGTGGTGGGTACAAATGTCACTGTCTACACACTAGAGTGTGGTGGGTGCAAATGTCACTGTCTACACACTAGAGTGTGGTGGGTGCAAATGTCACTGTCTACACACTAGAGTGTAGTGGGTACAAATGTCACTGTCTACATACTAGAGTGTGGTGGGTACAGATGTCACTGTCTACACACTAGAGTGTGGTGAGTACAGATGTCACTGTCTACACACTAGAGTGTGGTGGGCTCAGGTCCAATGTCACTGTCTACACACTAGAGTGTGGTGGGCTCAGGTCCAATGTCACTGTCTGGAGTAGCTAATCGTGTAACTCTCTCCATGCCCGTGACTAGTGACCTCACATGGCCTAACTCAAACTGACCGCACTTGGAAGACTGACCCCAGAGAGACTGAGAAAGGACTTTGGATGGCTTTAATTTTTAGTGCTGAGGACTGAACCCAGATCTTCCATACATTTAGGCAGGAACTCTCCCAGAGCTACCCCGCTAGACCCCCTGTGGACAGGTGTTGTTATTTCTGTTACTTAACCCAGACAGCCAGCATTTACCGGTCCCCCACTGCAGCACAGAAATACAATACGCCTGAACTTCCATGTTTGATTTTAGCCTTTACCAGAACCAAGCAGCTCACGTGATAAAAAGATTGATGCATCACATCCTGCACTCACTTTATTTTCAATACAGTTTGCAAAATGTCAGCTCTCAGATGTGATGCCATCTCTCCCTATCACAATGGCTTAAAGGCATGAGAATGATAGTCACAAAGAAGAGACACACACACACATCGCGGATCAGAGAGACCAGAGCAGGTTCCCTCCTTAAAGATTTTCCTGTTTATTTATTTATTTGTATGTGTGTGAGACACTTGTGTTTTGTGATTTTTTTGTTTGTTTGTTTGTTTTGTTTTTATCTCCAGGTTATTCTAATAGGCAACCAAGTCTGAAATATCAGCCTATCACAATACTGCTTGAACTGATAAGCACATTGGAACTACTTGGGGGACCTTGTTTAGCATGCAAAGCCCTGGTCCCACCCAGAGAATCTAATTTGGTAGGTTTATCGTGGGGGACCTGGAATCTGCATTTTAACCTAGCTGTCTTTTTTTAAAAAAAAAAAAATTTATTTACAGGGCCAGAGAGATAGCTCAGTGGTTAAGAACACTGGTTGCTCTTCCAGAGGACTCAGGTTCAATGCCCGGCACCCACACGGCAGTTCACAACTGTCTGTAACTCTAGTTCCAGGGGACCAGACACCCATGGCAAAACACCAATGCACAGCCAGGCGGTGGTGGCGCACGCCTTTAATCCCAGCACTCGGGAGGCAGAGGCAGGCGGATCTCTGTGAGTTCGAGACCAGCCTGGTCTACAGAGCTAGTTCCAGGACAGGCTCCAAAGCCACAGAGAAACCCTGTCTCGAAAAAACAAAAACAAAACAAAAAAAAAAAAACAAAAAAAAACACCAATGCACACAAATTTTTAAAAATTAATCTAAAAATATTTGTTTACTTTTTACATTTTTCATGTTTTTTTTTGTGTGTATGATATATGAGTCCTGCAGAGGCCAGAAGAGGATGTCTGATGCCCTGGAGCTGGAGTAGCTGGCTGTGAACTGCCTGTTCGCATGGGTGCTGGAAACCAAACCTGGGTCCTCTGGAACGACAAGAATCACTCTTTACCACTGAGCCATCTCTCCAGTCCAGATCTATTTACTTTTAATGATGTCTCTATTTTGATTTTTATGTGTATATGTGAGTACCTGCTCATATGGATGTGTGTCATGTGCCTGCCTGGTACTCTCCGAGGCCAGGAGAAGGAGGAGATCCCCTGGAGCTGGAGTTAGAGGAGGTTGTGAGCTGCCCACTTCAAGTGCTGGGATTCGAACTCAGGTCTCAGGAAGAGCAGTACTCCCTCTTAAGCACAGAGCTCCTCTCCAGTCCTCAGGCCAGGGCCTTCTGAGGTCTAGCCTGCTTCCTTCATTGCTTTTCAGGTCTCTAGTTTTCAGGACCATTATTTTCTTGGTCATTTTTGGTAGAAAAGGAAAGGGAAATGAATAGAAAATGAAAAAGAAATAAACCGGGGCTGGAGAGATGGCTCAGTGGTTAAGAGCACTGACTGCTCTTCTGAAGGTCCTGAGTTCAATTCCCAGCAACCCACATGGTGGCTCACAACCATCTGTAATGAGACCTGGCACCCTCTTCTGGCCTGTAGGCATACATGGAGGTTGAACACTGTGTACATAATAAATAAATAAATCTTAAAAAAAAAAATTACAAAAAAAATAAATAAATAAACCGATTCTGCTGGTTTTGCAGGCGGCCCAAAACTCCCTGGAGAAACTGAGCGAAGCCAGTGTCTGAAAAGAGGTTTTAGAGAAGTGGATTGCACTTACCTGTGCTCTCAGACTAGCAGGACACAGACACACACACCTGCACACAGGCATGTATGCACACACACACAAATGCACACATGCATGGGTACACATGCATGCACTGCCACACACATAGCTGCTCTTCAGCTAGTATGTTCCTACTTACTATCAACCCATTTGACTACTCCACAGTAGCCGATAGCAGCTGCTCCTCTCCAGGCCCCGTCTCCATCCACCCACACTTTTCAACCAAGCTCTTCCTCCTAGAAGGATTCTTCCCAGGCCAGGCCTAAGAGTCCCAAACGCCTTACGGTAGGAGGGATTTATTTGGGCTCATGGTTTCAGAGCTCTCAAGCCATCGAGTTGAAGAGGGCGGGCAGCTCTCAGAGGCCACGGGCAGAGAGCATGAGCGTCTGTGTGTTCCCGTTTCATTCCTGCTGCTGTGACCAAACGCAACTTAAGGGAGGAAGGAGTCCATTCCAGTTTAGAGTTCCAGGTTATACTCTACCATTGTGGGGAAGTCAAGATCCTTTCCAAAACCAATTTGGGCTCTAGTAATACCCTAAATAAAAAGATGTAGCAGCTGATCTAAAAAAAACGAGCATAATTTCTAAGTACTAATTCTGAGATGTCAGCACCAGCTAGCCACACCACATAGGAAAATCTGTGACTTTTGGTGGCAAAGACATGACCTGAGGTCTCCATTCCCAAGAGAAGAAGCCGCCTTGCAATTCAGCTAGAAATTGGTGAAAACAAAGAAATGAGTTTCTTCCCCTGCACCCAAGTTCACAGTTGCCTGGATCCGACCCGCAGCACCCTTGGCCCATGTCTCCAGGTTAGGAGCGCTTGCTGTCATGAATATGGAAGATGGAGAATAGGAACAGAGTCGAGAAATACATGGTCAAAGCATGGATGTGCTTCATAAGGGCAGTCCTGACCTGTGAAGACAGAGAGACTGCGGGGAAGGAGCCCCAGCCTCTTGAGGGTAATGACAGAGCCCTCTGTGATCCAGCTATGGCAAGTCAGGGCACCATCCTAAGGATTCCGTGGGGTCAATGCGGCACCAATGGGATGAACAAATGCTGCCCTCTGCGAGCACCCATAAGGAGTCTTCAAAATATGTGTAGATGTTGTGGTAACAAGTAAACCAGAAAATTCTGAGTGTCCTCAAATTGCGATGTGGTCAGTCTTTATTTCCCCGAGCTGATATAAAATCCCAGGCTTCTTTGGACCATCAAGTGCCCTGTTCCCTCTGTCTGGAGGGCTCTTGTCTGTTCATTTGCACAGCTAAATCTTGCATCTCACCTCAAGGAACACTTTTCCAGGGAGACTTGCCATGACCCTCTCCAAACACTGCCATCTTATAACACACTTCCATAGTTCCCTCCATGTCCTAGCTGATTTTGGAAGATAAAGACTGTGGTACACAGTGGCGCACGCCTTTAATCCAAGCACTTGGGAGGCAGAGGCAGGCGGACCTCTGGGATCTGGTATATAGAGGCCAGCCTGGTCTACAGAGAAAGTTCTAGGACAGTCAGGACTATATAACAGAGAGACTTGTCTCCAAAAATGTATCTTTATTCCCGAGCCAGGAATAAATATTTACTGAGTGGATAATAGATGGATCCCAAATACGCCCACTTGGGACAGGGGCTTGGATATTAAGTAATCTAAATATTTTCATATTCCCCTGTTGCCTCATAAAGATGTACTTCATAAATCCTTCAGGTTCGTGTTTCATTGGCAATCCATGTTAGCTACAGGCTGTAAACACAGGGATTGAATTAATTCCAATTTGCCCTTGAATGTGTATTTAAAAATCATTCCCATGGGAAGAATTGGTAGGAAAAGGGAGACATAAGTGGTCGTGGGCTCAGGAAATATCGGGAAAGCAGAGAGGGACAAGTGATGGATGATAACACGAGAGAAACTGGGCAGGGTCATCAAACCATTTTATTCAGCCTCTGGATCCCATAGTGCCTCATAGGGAAGCTTGCTCTTTGCTGCCATCTGGTGGCGATAATTAAAGCCGCTCCCATAGGAGCAGCGTCTGTGGACTCTACCCAATTTTGCAGCACCTACAATGTGGTTGGCAACAAACAATTAGATTTTAATATTCTTTTGTCAGTAAGGGGACATCTTCCTATATAGTATTTTAACTCATTATTATATCAACCCACTAAGGTTGGCCCTGAGCAGGTAAAATTATCCCCACTTTACAGATGAGGAAACTGAGAAAGAGTTTGAAACTGCCGTGCAGGTGGTCAAAGCAAAGTGCCAGTTCTCAGACTACAACACAATAGACATTTCTGCTTTGTTGTTCCCAGGTGCAGAGACATGACAAGAACATTACCATACCATGCAGACCCTGACAGGCGAGAGGCAAAGAAAAAGAAAAGAGAGAGGGAAGGGAGAGAGGGAAGGGGAGAGGAGGGGAGGGGAGGGGAGAGGAGGGGAGGAGAGGGGAGGGGAGAGGAGAGAGAAGTCCAACAACAGTGTATAGAGGTTTGCCACCAAGCCTGACATCCTGAGTTCAATCCTTGGAACCAACATGGTAAGAATAGAATTGATTTCCCCAAGTTGACCTCTGACCTCCACACATGCACAGTGGCATGAATGCATAAGTGTGCTCAAGCATGCGTGTATACACATATACACATACACACACACCATAAATAAAACAAACAAGGGGAAACTTGTTTTAACAAAAGAAACAGAGTGCTGAAGGCACTATTCAGTTAACGTGCACACTGGTCTTGCAGAAGACCCGGGTTCAGTTCCCAGTACCCGCACAATAGCTCACAACCACCTGTGGTTACAATTCCAGGCATCTGCTGCCCTATTCTGGCTTTTGAAGGTTCCTGCACTCATGTGGTGTGTATACATACACTCAGGCACACACACATGAACATAAAAAAAATAAATCTTTTGTTTTGTTTTATTTTTAAAGAAATTGGCTATGGGGGGGGGAGAAGAAGAAACTATGTCTCAAAGGGTCTTTTTCCAACTCAGATTGGTTGACTTTAAGCAATGTTCCCAAACATGAAGAGTCATACAAGAATCAAATAAGTTCATCACTTGGAGTTTGAGATGACAAGGAAATCCAGAGGCATAAACTCCTGCTTCCAAAGTAAGCAAGGATTTGTGGCTGTACACAAATCACCCCGGGTTGTGTTAAAAAGCAGATTCTGAGGTTGAGGAGTTGGCTCAGGAGGTGTGAGAGTTTTCTGTAAAAGCATGCGTATTTGAGTTTAAATCCAGCAGCCGTGTCAAAAGCCACATGTCAAAAGACTGGGCACATGCTTGTGACTCCAGAACTGAGGGAGTGGAGAGTTGAGGCAGGAGGATTGCTGAATTTGGTGGCCCTCAATTGTCTTAGTCAGGGTTAACTATTGCTGTGATGACCACCATGAACAAAAGCAAGTTGGGAAGGGAAGGGTTGGTTAGGCTTACACTTCCACATCGCTGTTCATCACTGAAGGAAGTCAGGACAGGAATTAAAACAGGACAGGAACCTGGAGGCAGAAACTGATACAGAGGCCATGGAGGGTGCTGCTTACTGGCTTGCTCAGCCTGCTCGCTTAGAGAACCCAGGACCACCAGCCCAAGGGTGGCACCACCCACCATGGGCTGGGCCTTCTCCCATCAATCACCAGTTAGTTAAGAAAATGTTTTACAGCTTGGTCTTACGGATGCATTTTTTCCTGTTCTCTTCCTTCTCTCTCTCTCTCTCTCTCTCTCTCTCTCTCTCTCTCTCTCCCTCTCCCTCTCCCTCTCCCTCTCCCTCTCCCTCTCCCTCTCCCTCTCTCTCTCTCTCTGTAGTAATAAGGAGCGGTGGGCTGCGTCCCCGGCACCTGGCTGCCCGCATGGCTTAGCTTATGCCCCGAAATAATTACACGGAAACTGTATTCTTTTAAACACTGCCTAGCCCATTAGTTCCAGTTTCTTATTGGCTAGCTCTTACATATTGACCTAACCCATTTCTAATAATCTGTGTAGCCCATGAGCTGGCTTACCAGAAATGATCTTAACCTGCGTCTGCCTGGAATGAGAGAATCATGGCGACTCCTAACTCAGCTTCTTTCTCTCAGCATCCTGTTCTGTTTACTCCGCCTACCTAAGGGTTGGCCTATCAATGGGCCTAGGCAGTTTCTTTATTGATAAGAAATCACTCCCACATCATATCTCTCTCTCTCTCTCTCTCTTTCTGCCGTCTGTGTGTCTCTGCTTTCTGTGCATGAAAATATGATTAGCCAGTCGTAGTGGCATGTGCCTTTAATCCAAGTACTCAGAGACAGAGGCAGGCAGATCTCTGAGTTCAAGGCCAGCCTGGCCTACAGGACAGCTCTAGGACACCTGAGGCGGGCTGTGATCAGCCAGCTTCTGCTTTTGCTACCACCCAAAACCAACCACCCCATCCCCTGCCACCACACGAAGGACTCTCTATCTTTCTGGAACCGTAAGCAAAAACAGACTCTTTTGGTCATGGTGTTTTATTGTCACAAACTAGGGCAGGGGTTTTGGCACAGCAAGGAGGAAATAATTAATACAGAGCCCTTCTCTGTGGGTGATGATGGACGTGGAGAGAAAGTTGCCAAGTTAGGAAGCTAAAAACCAAATTATAAATCCAGACTGTGCTGGCTAGAGTCTTTGAGAAGAGGAAACCCTGATTGAGAAAAAATTCTTCCATTAGGCATTTTCTTAATTAGTGATTAATCAGAGAGGGCCAAACCTATTGTGGATGTAGCCTTCCTTGGGCTGTGGTCATGGGTTCTATAAGGAAATATGCTGAACAAACCAGTAAGCAGCACCCTCCATGGCCTCTGCATCAGCTCCTGCCTCCAAGTTCCCGCCTTGTTGGAGTTCCTGTCCTGACTTCCTTCCATGATGAACAGCGGTGTGGACGTGTAAGCCAAACAAACCCTTCCTTCCCAAGTTGTTGTTGGTCATGGTGTTTCATCACAGCAACAGTAATCCTAGATAAGACCTTGTTAATAGTGATTTTTTTTTCTATTCTGACAGGCATTAAATTTCCTCATATCACGTGACACTCCAAGTATCAGTGACTAATCTTGGTTGTCGACTGACCTGCATCTGGAGTCAACAGAAGCACGAGCTGCTGGCACACCTGGGAGGCATGACTGATGAGGTTGTTTGTGGTGGGAAGACCCACCCAACGCATGGTGGCAGCAGCCCTCATGGAAGGTCGCGGAAGAGGGAAGGGTTGCTCTTTGCCTGCTGCCCTCACTCTTGCTGACAGGTTCATCTATTCTGCTGCAGCAGCATTTCTCCACTGATGTTACACACCACGTCTTCAAGATGCAGCACACACTGAGAACTAGCAGAAGTAGGAAGGCTTCAAGACTCCATGGCTGGATTACGGCTGCTGGGACATCCAGCCTTGTGGACTGAACAGCTATCGAACTCTCAGCCTTCCATCTGGAGACAGCCACTGTGGGGCTGCCTGAACCACAGCCTGCAAGTCCGCCTAGCAAATCCTCTCTTAATGTGTACATTCATTTTGTCCATTCTGTTCCTTTAGAAACCCCTGACTAATACATAGTCAGAATAGAAATAAACTAAGCATCGGTAAGTCTCATATCAGAACCATATCTTCTTTTGCTGAAGTGCGGTGACTACTGTCCTCAACACTAAGTGTCAAGCAGGGTTTGGAAGGGAGTTTTTGAAACCATTCAGTTGGTTACCTTGGAAACCTCCACCTGTCATGTTCAGCAGCATCCTCCAAATGGGGGAAATAGGACCTCAAGTACACTTCAGGATTCAGGACCAACCCAGGATACATGTGTTCGGTAGCATCATGCCAGAGCAAATCTTCTTGCTCAGATCAATTTAGAGTCTAATAATATGAACCATATAGGCTGGGGAGATGGCTCGGCAGTTAAGAACATTCATTGCTCCCTCAGAAGACTTGAGTGTAGTTCCCAGCACCCACACAGGGTTCCATGCGAACTAACGCCCTCTTCTGGGATCCACAGGTACCTGCTCCCACACAGAAACACATTCACACGTGGAATTAAAAATATAAAGTAAGTCAAAACCAGGCAGTGGTGGTGCACACCTTTAATCCCAGAGAGGCAGAGGCAGGTGGATCACTGTGAGTTTGGGACAACTAGGGATACACAGAGAAACCCTATCTCTAAAAACCAATATTCATATAGGGTTTCATATATATATATGAAATATATAATTATAAATATAATTATATAATATATACTAATATATATTAAACCTTTAAAAATGGCATATATCTGTCTGTGTAAGCCAGGGTTTCTCAACCTGTGATCTAGGTTATTCTTTGTGGGGACATGTTCTATACATTGAGTGGTTCCCAGCAGCATCCCATCCTGCTGCCACCAGAAAAATCAGCATCTCCTCACCTGTGCTGATTAAAGATGTCTCAGTCAGTGCCACAGCACCCTGGGAGAGGAGGGACAATAAAATCACCCCCAGCTGAGAGCCACCAGTATAGATCAATGACAGTTTTTATGATTCAAGAGTGCCCACCGCCATCTGTTTGTGGGAGTATACGTTGGCACAAACCTTAGGAGGGTGATTTCAAAAGTAGGCTTTGGAAAGCAATCATTAAAATATTCAAAATATTTGCATTGGAAGGAAGGGAACGGATCTATTATTTATAGCCTCGAAAGTGTAATAGATTCATTAGGAGAATAAGGGTTTGACAGGGTATAAGGCTGTATTTTCCTCGCATGATAGACACAGATTCAGGGGCTGCCAGCTCCCTGCAATGTCTGAAACAGTCGTATGCATGAGAGAGCTAACAAACAACTGGTCTAACTAGACAGTAGGTGTTGGCCGACCTACCTTAGTCTGCACATCATTTCCCAGACTGCAACAACTGGTTCAAGCTGATCAAATGGATGGTATTGGGAGATGGGATCATTGGGAGGATAATTATATCCTGAACATGGAGCCCTCCTACATAGGCTGTGCCCTTATAAAAGGGATCTTGAGGGGCTCCTCTGCCTGTCCGTTCTATGAAAACACAGATGCCACCATTCAGGAATAATATGCGCCTATCAGATCAGCGGGCACTTGACCATGTACTTCCAGGCCTGCAGAACCCTGATCAATAAATTCTATTGTCCATTAACTAGTCTAAGGTATTTGATTTTTTTAAGGTACAGTGGGTGTGTGTGCCCACACCAAGAGAACTTTCATAAAGTGGTTGTTCTCTCCTTCAACCACGTGGATCTCAGAGAGCAAACTCAGGTGGTCAGGTTTGGTGCCCTTATCTATGGGTCATCGAGCTGGCCCAATACAAGACATTTTGCTGCAGCAGCCCATATTGACTAGCATTTTCCTAAGGGTCTTAACTAATCTGAGATGGTGAAGCAGGCAAAGGGATTCAGCTTCTCTTGTTTCAAGGACATGGGATGTGACCACTATCCAGCTCACACGCTCCTGCCCAAGGAACAGTGAGTACCGCGGGGAAGTGATACCCAGAGTCTAGAGTCTCTGTGATGTTTGTGTGAATCCAGCTTGACATAGCAACAGCCATCTTGGATACAACCCAAGGTAGGTGACACTAGCATATTACCCCAAACCACAGAGAACAACCAAGGTCAGGAAGATGGTCGACAAAGCATCTTGTGCTGGCCACTGAAGACCTGACATTGACAGTGGTTTCTGAGAAAGCCCAAGGGCATTCTGGTTGACAGTAGTTCATTTTTATCTAAGTAAGCACCTAAAGCCCGCATGCTTTCATGTGCAGAAAACCTCCCCGTCTTGCTGCTTCCCCAAGCGCTGCCCTTAGCAAATGGCTCTGGGCTGTTCTGCTCCCTGTGGGCTCCCTGGGTGCCAATCCCTGTGGCAACTGGTTCTCAGCCATGAGACTTTTCCAAAACAGTATTCGGGCCGGGCAGTGGTGGCGCACGCCTTTAATCCCAGCACTCGGGAGGCAGAGGCAGGCAGATCTCTGGGAGTTCAAGGCCAGCCTGGTCTACAAGAGCTAGTTCCAGGACAGGCACCAAAGCTACAGAGAAACCCTGTCTCGAAAAACCAAAAAACAAAAAAAACAAAACAAAACAAAAAAAAAAACAGTATTCTTGTCTGGAGCTCTGAGCTCCTTCTCCCATCCCACTCGTCTCCCTCCTTCTTCTCCTCATTTTGCGTGCATACATCTTCATGTAAGTGTACATGCATGCATGTGAATTTGAAGGGGAGACATCAACAGCAGGTGTTTTCCTCGGTTGCTCTCCAGCTCATTTTGGGGGGGACAGCATCTCCCTGAACTGAGAACTCACAGAGGCAGCTGGACTGGTTGGCCAGCAAGCTCCAGGGATCTACTTGTTTATCCCCACTTATTCCTCTCCTCACCCTGGCACCAGCACTGCGGTGGGGGGTTGTGGGGTGAGGAGTGGGGGGAGGGGTAAAGACATGTGCTGTGCTGCTGGGGATCCAAACACAGGTCTCTTCACTTGTACTGTAGAGTAAGTACTTATAACAAGTGTTTCCCTAGTCCCAGAGCTCTGCTCAGAGTCTATGGCTACCTTCAACCAGAATGTTCTCCTGGTTTTCTCCTGTGAGCGAGGAGTTTTCCTAGGCCCACTGCGGGTAATTCCTGTTGGGCTAACCTGCTTTGTAACAGTGGGGTTCTAATACTCTTCAGCACAGAGTAAATTCACATAACGACCAGGAACACCTGCGAGGTTTTGACTTTTAAACGTCCCAAGGAAAGAATCGTTCTGCAAGCAAGATGCATTCAAGTTCACCGGTGAGCCCGTTTTTGTAAATCTTTATGTGGCTTCTAAAGCCTCCCAGGAAATATGGCTGCCTCTTGATATAGAATATGTAGTGTGAGGGTCGCTTGGTTGTCACCTGACCCAGCCTAGAACCACCCGAGAAGAGGGACAGTCTACATTGGGTTGGCCTGTAGACATGTTGTTGGGGGATTGTCTTCATCAGCTAATGCAGGAAAACCCAGCCCACTGTGGGCAGCACCATCCCCTAGGCAGGGGAGCTGAAGATCTGAGAGTGGAGAAGTAGCCCTGGAAGTGATGTCACTGGCTGTTTGAAATTCTGCCTTGGCTTCCCCCATGATGCTGGGATAACCTGAAATTACAAGCTGATTAACCCCTCCCTTCCCTAAGCTTCTTTTTCATCAAGATACTTTTTTTGTCAAGGGAAGGGAACCGAAATTAGAACAGCCACCCCAGCAGTCCGTTTTTGTGGAAGACCTTGTACTTCTCAAAGGTTTGACATTCATTACCACCACACTTGCCTCCCACCACACCTCGACCAGACAGAGAGGACATTGCCGTTCCTATTTCCAGGTGAGAATGAAGACACCATGAGGCTAAATGACTTTTTAATGCAATTCAGGAGTCTGGAAGGAGAGGAGCAATTCTCAGATTCAATCACTCATGAGCTGTGTCGTGAGTGATTTGATGCAAATGGCTGAGTACTGAGGCCTGAGAATGATGTATCTTTTTTGCAAATAATATATTATCCCTATAACAACCTAATCCTTGCCAACATTTAATATGCTTACCAAGTGGGATAGAAAAGAATAGCTTTATAGCTGGCATACTGGAAACCTCCCAGGAGGGTAATGTATGTTGGAGGCCCAGGGACAGGCAGTGTAGCATAGAAGAAAAGAAAACATGAAAAATCAATAGATTAGTCAGTGCCCAGAATTGCTTTAGCTCCGAGATGTGATGACTCATTCAAAGTAAACACGGAATTGGTGTCATTCAAGATAAACACTGGACAAGGCTTCCTGCCCATTCCCTCTGTCTTAGGAAGAATCATTCACATCCCAAAGTGGTACAGTGCACCAGGCAAAGTGGAAAATTTTAGAATAAAAAAGGACAGCCACAGAGCAGAACTCTAGGACAATGGATTATAGAGAAGTTCCATTGAGCAATCCAGAGAACTTAGGATACCCTAAGCATAAGAAAACATGCACAAAAGCACTTGTTTCTGAAAAGAGAAAGGGCAGGGAGAGAAGGGAAGGGAAGGAAAGAGAAGGGAAGAATGAATGAACAAATATTCATTTGCCAAGAGATGGCTCAGCAGTTAAGAAAACTGGCTGCTCTTCTAGAGGATCTAATTTAATTCTCAGCACCCAGAGAATCTGACGTCCCCTTTGGACCTCTGTGGACACTTCATGCATCTGCGGAACAGATCTATAACAAGGCAAAACACCCCTACAGATAAAATTTTATTTATATATATATAAATAAAATTTTATATATATATGTAATAAATTGACAAAAGTGAGAAATTCTGAACTTAGCCGTAGGATACATTTTAATGATGAACTAAATATGTTTGGGTTTCAACCCCTCCCACAACAAGACCTGAGACAAAGATTCACATTGTGTAGCTTGTTTGGGAGGTAAAAGAAACACATCCAAGAGAGTAAGGTGGTATAGCATGGAGAGGCAGCCAGTAAGAGCGTGCAATGGAGCCGGGCAGTGGTGGTGCACGCCTTAAATCTCATTACTACAGAGGCAGAGACAGGAGGATCTCTGTGAGTTAGAGGCCAGACTGGTCTACAAAGTGAGTTTCAGGACAGCCAGAGCTACACAGAGAAACCCTGTCTTGAAAAACAAAAATACAAAAACAAACAAACTAAGAGTATGCAATGGATACTGCCTAGGCAAGAAAGCAACCGACAGTCTCACCGAGGTGCAAACAATGACCAGCCTGTAAGACGATCCCAAGGGTCCAGTCATGGCACTTAAATCTTTGGGGTAACCAACATCCATCTAATTGATCTTAAAGCCCACTCAATAGGAACAATTCATACCTGGTACCAGCATGTTGGTACACACCTTTAATCCCAAAACTCTGGAGACAGATGATGTCTATGAGTTTGAGGCCAGCCTGGTCTACACAGTGAGTTCTAAGCTAGTCAGTATACACAGTGAGATCCTACCTAACAACAAAACCCAAACAAACAAACAAAACTGTTGATGCTCACCTTCAATGACGTACTTCTTCCAACAAGGCCACACCTCCTAAAGTTTCAATTACTGGGGAACAAATGTTCAAACATGGTGCCTATGGCGGACAGTCTCATTCAAACAACCACACCATCAAAGAGACTCTGTATCATATGGAGACTGTGGTGGTTAGAATGGGAATGGCCCCATAGACTCTCATATTTGAATGATACTATTTGGGAAGGACTGGAGAAGTGTGGCTTTGTTATTGAAGGTTGTAACACCCGGTTTTGGTGTTACACCCTCGGTACAGTTTGCGTGCCACTGTACCGAATGTGAGTTCGGGCAAGGACCTGGAGATTGAACAGAAGACACAGAGAGACCAGGGTCATTCGAAAGGAGTCCAGCCGAAAGCCGGTTTATTCAGCCTTGGGGAAGTTCTCATCTACCTAACTGTAGCACAAGGACACCCCCCCCCCCAAGCAGGTGGGAAATTACCATAGTGAATGCCCTGCAGCTAATCACCAGGCGGGAGCAGGAGAAATACAGGAACTAGCAGAACACTAGTCCTCTGACTAGAAACTGTATGCGCCCCAGGAATAAGGGCTGAATGCTTGGTCATGTTGACCAGAAATTGTCTTCGAGATGCACCCCAGGAATAAGGGAGACCAGGGCCCTACAGAAGGTGTCACTGAGACATGCTTTAAGACTTTAAAAGCCCACATCATCCCCAGTTTCCCCTCGTGTTGTGGCTCAGAGGTAAAGCCCTCAGCTCCAGCACCATGCCTGCCTGCTGCCATGCTCCCCGCCATCATGGTCAATGGACGCTAACCCTTTGAGACTGTAAGCAAGCCCCTAATAAATTTTTCCTTTATAAGTTGCCTTGGACATGGTGCCTCTTCACAGCAATGAAGAAGTAACTAAAACAGACCACTACCGAAATCCTCAACTGGTCAAACGCAGAGAGCAACTGCCTGTGGAGCCAGCTGACTGTGGAGTGCCCGTCTGAGCCTAAGCATCTGCAGCACAACCTACTCCTAAGACTCAGGAAACAAAGCGGAAGAAGTCGAAAGATTGGAAGAACCAGAGGAGCAAGACTTCAGCTACAAGACTGTGTCCTTTGAAAAGGAAGTTGAGATTTATTTCATCTACCTGAGGGTTTTGCCTGTGTGTCATGTGGGTGCCTGATGCTCAAAGAGGTCAGGAAAGGGTATAGAATCCCTTGGAGTCACAGATGGTTGTGAGTTTCCATAAGTGCTAAGACTCGAACTTGGGTCCTCTGGAAGCAGCCAGCCATCTTAACCCCTGAGCCACTCTCTGGACCCTCACTTCTGGCTTTCTACTGTTCCTCTTTCATTCGGCCCAGGCCTTAAGATGGTGCCACCCACGCTGTCTTTGCCCACCCTCAGTTAATCCTCTTTGGAAACACCAATTTGCCCACAGATGGCATCACCAATCTTCTGGGTGATTCTAAATCCAGTCAAACTGACAATCAAGACCAACATATATGAAGATGGAGCTTCCCCCAAAGCATGGAAGGGCAACACTGCCCATGAAATCTGCTGGGCAACAGTTTGCTCTGAGGTTGAAACCTTCCATCCTGCAGGAAGCTTCTGAAACAGAAAGGTAAACAACTCAACCTACAGACTTGGCTCACCACGCGGAACTTCGGCAGCATCTGTACTTCAATCTGTCATGGGATCCCTTTCTGGGGTGAACAGATATGCATGTTGCATATCCCCAGGAAAATTTGGTCACATAACAGAATCTGAAGAATCTGTAAAAGACTATAATCACTTTTAACCTCTAGTGCCTGTTTTTTTTTTATGAAATAAAACTACTATGTTTGCCTCTTAAGGGAAAAAATACCACAGCACAAGCCCCCAGATCTCCAAATGCCTGTGACCCTCCACTTAAACAACAGAGTCTTTCTGAGTCATAGAATGTAAAACAGTTACTCAGTTCCCAGCATCTGAGGTTCCCAGGGAGCCTGGCTTCCTATGTGGTTGGTAATTCTTTTCTCCACAGGGCTATTATTAGGAAGTGTTTGCCAGGACATCTACAAGCAAAGATTAGGCTCATAAACAGCCTACATCTGAATGCCATTGGGTGTTCTTAGATGCACATGTAGCCCGCTGGGTAAACATTTTCCAACATGATTGCTAGAACTATCTTTAGTCTCTACCTCCCAGCTTGTGTTCATGAGAATAAGCATAGCCACACGGCAGTCATTTCAAGGGCAACCCTGACCTTATGAAACACATAATTCTAGTCCATTGGTAGATTTCTAACTGAGGGGGCCATGAGGGGCATTATCGTATGCAGGTTTTATACTTCTCATTAATTCATTTTGTTCGTACTTATGGAGCAGCCGTTATATGGCCGGCGTTAGCTAGACACTGGGTTCAAGGAGGAAGGGCCAGAGATAACTGTGCCTCTGCATCTGTATCAGTCCAAGAGTCAGTGTGCAAACAAATCTGTGTGCCGCATGCTGTGTGCCCTGCTGCAGAATGGTAAGGAAATATCTTCGCTATGTTTCACATGATGCTAGACACCAGTGGCTAAGAATGTTCCAAGAACCGGGCATGGTGGCACACACCTTTAACCCCAGCACTCAAGAGGCAGAGGCCGGGGGATCTCTGTGAGTTCAAGGACTGTCTGACCTACAGAGTGAGTTCCAGGACAGTCAAGGTTATGTAGACTGTCTCAAAAAAAAAAAAAAAAAGAAAGAAAAGAAAAGAAAGAACGAAAATAAGTAAAAGAAAAAAGAATGTTCCAAGGTCTCAGACTGCAAAAAAATGTTTGAAACCAAAATCAGAACACTATAGTTTATTAGTGTTTATTTATTTATACTCTTCCCTGTTCCAGAAAAGAATTAAAACAGTTTATGCATTCTTATTTAAGGATATCTAACTCAGTGCCAGATAGTAAAAATTATAAATAGGAGAGAAGGAAGAAAAACAAACCAAGGATGAGGCTAGAGATAGGGCCAGAGATAAAACTAATGCAGACACAGATATGATCGGGTCCCCTGCACACACAACTTTGGGTGGTCGCTGGTGTAGCAGATGTTATTGGGCCTCTCCCTAGAGCCCCTCAATGCTCACTCTATTCACTAAAGAGTGCTCATTGTGACCTGGATGAGGGCTGTCTTTGCGGAAGCATATACACCTAGCCAAGTGTCCCCGAAGTGCCTGCGAGTTCATGTCCCCAGGAAAAGCCCTCAGCTAGTGATGGATGGGAGAGATAGATAAATATCTGTGCCAATCCACTACAGGCTACCGTGACAAACTGCCTGAGACAGTCAGGAGAAGCACAGGTGTATTTGGTTCCTGGTGTTGGAGGAACTTGGTCACTTGGCACTGGCACTTTGGGTCTATGGCAGTACATCACGGCAGGAACATAAAGTAGAAGAGGTGACAGGAAGTGACTGGCGTAATGTTTCTCTGAATGACCCAAATTTCTTCCCATTAGACCCCACTTTACCTCCCAATGGCAGCACAGAGTGAGGACCAAGCCTTTAGCAATGGCCTTTGGAGGACACTGCAGACATGAACTAAGGCACACCAGCTCCCTCTCCTCTCCACTTAAGCAGGACCTGATTAACAGCTTTCAGAGACACCATGACCAAGGCAACCTTTATAAAAGAAAACATTTAGTTGGGGGATTGCTTACAGATTCAGAGTAGCAGTCTGTTGACATGACAGGGAGCTTGGAGACACACACGGTACTGGGGAAGTAGCTCAGGTTTTATATCCTGATCCACTGGCAGGCAGAGAGAAACTCTGGGCCAGGTGGGGGCTGTCACAACCGCCAAGCATACCTTCAGTGACAGGGTTCCTCCCACAAGGACACACCTCTAATCCTTCTCAAACTGTGTCATTCCATGGTGAGTGAGTGTTGACTGCAGTTTTCTGTCCTGCCCAGTCCTTGTTCTGCCCAGTTCCCACAGTCGTTAAGTCCCAAAGAAATCACATAGAGGTCTACATTAGTTATAAACTGATTGTTCCATTAGCTCAGGCTTCTTATTAACTCTTATAATGTATATTAGCTCATTATTCTTGTCTATGCTAGCCACATGGCTCAGTACCTTTTTCAGCGGCGTAGTCACATCTTACTTCTTCTGTGTCTGGACAGGACTGCAGAGGGAGCTTCCCTCTTCCCAGAATTCTCCTGTTCTCATTGACCCACCTCTATTTCGTGTCTGGTTGTCCCATCTATACTTCCTGCTTGGCTACTGGCCAATCAGCGTTTATTTAAAACATAATTGACAGAATATAGACAATTGTCCCGTACCAAGTAAGCATTTGAATACATGAGCCTATGGGGTCATTCTTATTCAAACCACAGCATCTCCTTTTTTTCCATGGCAATCACGGCACACTGTTTTCTGCTGCCTGCACCTATGCTGGTTGAATTCACTTTATCCGAGGGATATCTCTATCTTGTGCCACTGAGAATCACCTTTCTCAGCAGCCACTGTTGCTTTATTGGATGCCAGGATACCCATGGCATCAGAACCACTGATGTTCAACAGTGTAGTCAAGCAGGAGAACCACCTCCTACCCGCTGTGAGTTCCTCCATGTGGTCAGATTGCTAGAACAATGTTGTTTGAGGGGGAAAAAGTTTTAATAACCAGGCAGGTGGCACATGACTTTAATCGCAGTACTCTGAGAGGCAGAGGCAGGTGGATCTCTGTGTTCGAGGCCAACCTGGTCTACAGAGTGAATTCCAGGACAGCCAGGACTACACAGACAACCCCTGCCTTGAAAAACCAAAAGAGGAAAATGTTTTCATTAATTTACTCTTCAATAAATATTCCTCAAAAAAGTCTCTTGACTTCTGTCCGCACCAATCAGTCATCCAACTCAGGCATGGTCAGCACACAGGTATTAATTTCGATGAAGACTACCCTGCGGTCCTCAATCATCGCCCACCCCAGCCTAGCGTGTAACTAAGTACTTGAGCTTGTGCCTGCCTGCCACAGGCCAGGGCAGTGCCACCCCCAGCACCAGGTGCACCAAAAAATTACTATTCCGAACTCTACTCAAATAAACCTGCTTCAAGTTAAACTTTTCTAACCGCCCTTGACTTCCCCTTTGATGACTATCTCCTGGAGGGCCCCTGGGTCCTTCTGGCAAAGAGGTTCCATGAAAAATGTATGAACTCTCTTGGAATAGAGGATCACTCATTAAAAACCCTGTTGAATATTAAAGGCCATCCACCAGGACACTCATTTCTAATGGCTATGGGTACGCTCAGTGGTGGAACATGCCTGAGGCCTGGGAGCTGTTTGCAGACACAAACAGAGCCTCTCTGGCCACGCTTAGGGAAATGTTCTTGAAACGTTAGCTGCCTGTGAAGCCCCTCTGGCCTCGCCCTTATGAAGCAGGCATCTGGTTACTTAGCTGCTCTAACACTATCCATGGCTCTCTGTCTCCCTTAAGCTAAAACTAGAACTTTTTGTCTTGTTTTGTTTGAGACAGAGTTTCTCTGTGTAGCCCTGGCTGTCCTGGAACTCACTCTGTAGACCAGGCTGGCCTCGAAGTCAGAGATCCACCTGCCTCTGCCTCGCGAGTGCTGGGATTATGGGTGTGCGCCACCACCACCTGGCAAAACTAGGATTTGTTGATGCGCTCTGTTGGCCCCCAGCTGGCACAGCTTGCAGCCCCATCTCTTATTCCCATGCCTTCCACCCAACAACTCAGTCCAGTTCTGGGGCTTCCTTTCTGTTCCTCAAAAGTACCACACCCTTCCTCCACCCCAGAGCCTTTGGCTCTGTCATCCCTCTGTCTGCAGCACTCTTCCCTGGAATCCTTTTCAAATGACTGACTCCTGATTCAAATGTCAACTCAAATGTCATTGTCTCTGAGACAGTTCCCCAGCCACTTTCACCTGAAGTATAGGCCCCACCATCTGACAATCAAATTTGTGACTACCAAGCTACCCCGATTTTTCATCGAATGGATCAGTCTTCAGCTGTTGATGTGTGTCTCCTGCATTCATTCAGTGTGTTGTTGTGTGTCTCCTGCATTCATTCATTGTGTGTTATTGTGTGTCTCCTGCACTCATTCAGTGTTTGTTGTTGTGTGTCTCCTGCATTCATTCAGTGTGTGTTGTTGTGTCTCCTGTACCCATTCATTGTGTGTTGTTTTGTGTCTCCCACACTCATTCAGTGTGTGTTGTTGTGTGTCTCCCGCACTCATTCATTGGTGATTAGCTCCATGAGAGCAGGGGCTTCAGGTCGCCCTTGAAAACCCAGCATCTAGCAAGAGCACACACATTGGACCCAACACAGTCTCAGTGAATGAACAGATGGAAGCAGGTCCTGATCTTTTTGTTTTTGAGTAGCAGACAGGCAGATACTTTTGGTTAATCCAAAATTGATAGCATATTACTAAATTATCAGTTAAAAAACAGGGCTGGCAGATAAAAATAGTAGGGCTGCCTGCACACAGCCTTCATTTTCTTTTAAAACATTTCAGTAGGGTCTAGGGATGTAAATGGGTGGCAGAGACTACAATCAACAAACAGTCAAGAACACCATCTTCAACCCCCAATAATTATTTCCCCAATAGTTATCTCATGAGATTTTTCTGGAGATTCTGACTCCATATGAGGATCAATGGTCACCATTTTCCACAATTCAGTGCTGATGAGTTTCTGTACTAAGCCAGAGCAAAGTCTGTTGTTGAAGTGGTGAGGGCTGTAGACGGCTTACCCATTAAGAGCTCTTGCAAAGGACCAGGGTTCAGTTTTCAGCACCCACATGGTGACTCACAAGCATCAGTAACTCCAGTTCCAAGGAACCCAACGCCCTCTTCTGGCCTCTGAAGGTATTACACACATGTGACACACATACATGCAGGCAAACACTTCATACACGTTAAACAAACAGATAAATACTTCTAAGTGGGAAGTGGGACTGGAAAGATAGTTCAGTAGCTAAGAGCACGTGTTCCTCTTGCAGAGGACCTGAGGTCAGTTCCCAGCATGAGGTCAGTTCCTATTCCTCAAGGCGGCTCACAACAAAGTCCTTATTGCTAGCGGATTTAATGCCTTCTTTTAACTTCAATGGCCATCAGGCACGTGGAGGGGGGGCAAATACTCATACACAAAATAAATAAATCCAAGTACAAATGGATCAAAGACCTCAATATAAAAGCAACCACACTAAACCTCACAGAAGAGAAAGTGGGAAGTACACTTGAACACATTGGCACAGGAGATCACTTCCTAAATTTAAGCCCAATAGCACAGACACTTGTTATAGGAGAAGGCTGCTTTGTTGGTTCCTAGCTGCTCAGACTCCTGAAATAACCACACAGAAACTATATTATTTGCAACACTGTTTGACCAATAACTTAAACGTATTTCTGGCTAACTCATATCTTAAATTAACCCATCTCCATTACTCTGTGTATTGCCATGAGTCTGTGGCTTACTGGATAAAGTTCCGGAGTCTGTTTCTGGTGGGGCTACATGGCTTCTTTCTGACTCTGCCTTCTTTCTCCTAACATTCAGTTTAGTTTTCCCTGCCTAGCTTAGTTCTGTCTTGCTATAGGCAAAAGTGGTACCTTTATTCATTAAACAATAAAAGCAACTCATAGACAGAAGGACTTCCTACACCAGACACTGAGAGAAACAATTAATAAATGGGACCTCCTGAAACTGAGAAGCTTCTGTAAAGCAAAGGACACAGTCAACAAGAAAAAACAGCAGCCTACAGAATGGGGAAAGATCTTCACCAACCCCACATTGGACAGAGGACTGGTTTTCAAAATATACAAAGAACTCAAGAAATTGGTCATCAAAAGAACAAATAATCCAATAAAAAAAAAATGGGGTACAGACCTAAACAGAGAACTCTCAACAGAAGAATCTAAAATGGCTAAAAAACACTTAAGGAAATGTTCAATATCCTTAGACATCAGAGAAATGCAAATCAAAACAACTCTGAGATTCCATCTTATACCTATAAGAATGACCAAGATCAAAAACACTGATGACAACTTAAGCTGGAGAGTTTGTGGGGAAAAGGGAACACTCCTGCATTGCTGGTGGGAGTGCAAGATGGTCCAGCCCCTTTGGATATCAGTATGGCAATTTCTCAGAAAATAAGAAAATGATCCATCTCAAGACCCAGCAATACCACTTTTGGGTATATATCCAAAGGATACTCAATTGTACCACAAGGACATGTACTCAACTATATTCACAGAAGCATTGTTTGTCATAGCCAGAACCTGGAAACAACCTAAATGCCCCTTGACCGAAGAATGGATAAGGAAATTGTGGTACATATACACAATGGAGTACTATACAGCAGAGAAAAATAATGACATCTTGACATTTGCGGGCAAATAGATGGATCTAGAAAACATCATATTGAGTGAGGTAACCCAGAGCCAGAAAGACAAATATCAAATGCACTCACTCATAAGTGACTTTTAAACATGAAACAAAGAAAACCAGCCTAAAATTCACAATTCCAGAAAACCTAGACAACAATGAGGACCCTAAGAGAAACATACATAAACCTAATATACATGGAAAGTAGAAGAAGACAAGATCTCCTGAGTAAATTGGGAGCATAGGGACCAAGGAAGAGGGTTGAAGGGGAGGGGAGAGGAAGGGAGGAGAGCGGAGAAAAATGTATAGCTCAATAAAAATAATTTAAAAACCAACACAAACAAATATAATTTAAAAATATTTATTTAAAAAGCAGCAAATGTATTTTTTTTTTATTTTTCAAGACAGGGTTTCTCTGTGTAGTCCAGACTTTCCTAGAACTCAGTCTGTAGACCAGGCTCTCCTCAGACTCAAAGAGATCCTCTGCCTCTGCCTCCCAAGTACTAGGATTAAAGGTGTGCACCACCACTGCCTGGCAAAAAGCAGCAGCAAATGTATTTTTAACTAATTTCCTTTTCATTGGAAAGGAAAACTACATGGCAAATTACTCAAAAAATGTTTTGTTTTGTTTTGTTTTAGACAAGGTCTCATCTGTCTGACCTGGGACACTTTCTGCAGACTAGGTTGATCTTGAACTCACAGAAATCCACCTGCCTCTGTCTCCTGAGTGCTGGAATTAAAGGCATGCACCACTATACCTGACATAATTTAAAAGATAGTGTACAATTTGAGTTAGGTCTTTTGATTAGACCACCACTGTCCAGCAAAAATATAATGTGAGCCCAAGTTATATTGTAAATGTTTGTAGTATTCTAAATAAAAAAAACAGACAAAAAGGTAAAATTTAGTTTATGAAGCCCAACATAAACAAAACATCCTCATTTCAACATGAAGTCAATATACAAAAATACTGAAGAGATATTTTGTACTACATTTTAGATGTAGTCTTTGAAATAAAAGTGTGAAATTGTACTTACAGCAGGGTTGAGGGTGGAGCACTTACTTCATGCGTGAGAGACCCTGGTTCAACGCCAAGCCCCACACACAGTAAGATAAAATTCCACTTATAGCATAACTCAGTTGGGTTGTCAAATTTGAATTGAAAATATTTCCTGTATATTTAAATTTCATGAAACATATGGATAAAAAGACAGATTCATATCTGCATGTATTCCAAATATTATAGTGTTTTCCAATAATTCAAGAATCAGTTTTTAAATTTAAAATGGAATTAAGTACATTATGTAAAGTAAGAGAAACCAAGTAAAGAATGTCACATATTATGATTCTAGTTTTTCTTAATATTTATTTACTTCTATTTTATGTGTTGAAGTGTTTTGTCTGCATATATGTCTAAGTACCACCTGTGTGCAGTGTCCTTGGTGGCCAGAAGAGGGTGCTGGATTCCCTGGAGCTAGAGTTACAGGTGGTTTTGAGCTGCCATGTTGGTGCTGGAAATCAGACTATGGTCCTCTGGAAATGTAGCCAGCACTCTTAACCACTGAACCATCTTTCCATTCCCTTAATTCTTGTTTATTTAGGGGGGCAGGCTAGTTTTTTTAAACTTTTTATCTTTGTGTGTGTGCCTGCCCACACCCATGCACACACACACACACACAAAGGACAGCTTATAGAAGCCAGTTCTCTCCTACCATGTGGGTCCAGGGAATCAAACTATGTCATTAAGCGTAGCAACAAACATCTTTACCCACTGAGCTGTCTCACCATTTCTGATTTTGTTTTTTGTTTTTTTGTTTTTAATATCCAGAATAGGTAAATTCCTAGAGGTTAAACATAGGTTGGTAGTAGCCAGAGGTAGAAGTGTTGTGAAGAAACTATATAAAGTATTCCCTTTGGGGAAAACACGTTTTATGGAACTAAATAAATGTGGTATATTTTATTAAGCCAAATATAGCCAAAATAATTTTATGTCAACATGTGGTCAATATACAAAAATAGTATATTGTGAATGAATCGATAAACTGAATCGATTCTTTTGAAATGGTTAGTGGATATGTGCGTTTCAGCTTGTTAAAAAAATAATAAAATTAACAAATTTAACTAAAATTACAATTTCCATTCCTTAGTTGCTCCAGCTACTGTGTGGGTCGTCCTCGGCTGTGGTGTCGTAGGATATCAAACAGGCATGTTTTACAGGCAGAGGTGCCCTCTGTTTGCAACATGTATTTGCTTTAAATGCCCAGCACGCTCCAAAAGCTCTCAAGGTGACATGGCCCCGTTTATTTAAGCACCACCTGGCAGCCACTGGAGTGTCATGCTTCTCTTTCCTGAGAGCTAGCCATGAATCCAATTGCTAGTGTTCTGCCGTATCAGCACGTCGGGGAAGTGCTGTTAGATTGGCTGCACTTCAGTGCGGGTTACGGTTCTCCCAGTACCTTCCTGAAGGACACGAGGTGCCAGAAGCCTGCGTGCTGTGTGCTAATATTCCCAACATCCTCGCCTCCAGTTGCAAGGTAGCAGGAGAGGAAGGAACTCACAGAGATAACCATGATGTCTATAACATGTATGAAAAGAGCCTTGAAATGTTTAAGTGTGTGAAGCCTTGAGAAACCCCGAGAACGACTCCCAAGACTGCAGTAAGTTCACCTTGCCCAAGTCAGATGAACAGGAGGGATTTGCCCTTTTCCTTCAACTCCCCACATCTAAAGATCCACAACCATCTTCTCACTGCCCTGGAGTGTACCTCCCCAGCACCTAGCAGAATGTCTAAGTCTTATCAGAATTTCTCCTTGTTTGTTTGCTTGCTTATTGGTTTCTTTCGAGATAAGGTTTCCTGTGTGACCCTGGCTGTCCTGAAACTCACTTTGTAGAGCAAGCTTGTCTTGAACTCAGAGATCCCAGGAAACGTGTGTGCCACCACCACCCAGCTATAAGGTTGTTTTTCTCTCTCTCCTTTATTTTCAAACCTTTCTACCAAAGCTGCTATTATCCAATGACAGCCACCTGCTGAGGGGCATGACTCTTTGCCTGGAGACATTTCTTTTGCATTTTCACCATAGTGTGTGTGTGTGTGTGTGTGTGTGTGTGTGTGTGTGTGTGTGTGTAGCTGTGAGTACACATGCAGCCTGTATTGGTGTATGTGCGTGTGTATGTGGGAGGCTAGCGTCAATCTTGGTTGTCATTCCTTAGGCGCCACCCATCTTGTTTGTGGCAGACCTGGAATTTATTGGTTAAAGCTAGGCAGACAGGTCAAGGAGCCCCAGGGATCCTCCCGTCCCTGCCCCTCCAGCTGAGAGACTGGAAGAGTCGGGCACTGAGGATGAAAGCCATGTCCTCAGGCTTGCACAGCAAGTATTTTACTGATGGAGTCATCTCTTCGTCCGGGAAAAGAATAAGATAAATTTCCATCTGTCATTGTTTTTTCCTAGACCAGCCCAGTAGCAGACTCTCCCTTTGTAACCTAGCGGCAATAGCTAGCGGTTTAAATCTATATCTGTCTTATTTATAGCTCGGGCCCTAGGCCTTAGCCACCAACGCCACAAAATACAAACGACAGCAGCACTTTCAATGGCTGCTGTAGCTGCTTCAGAAGCCCTAATAAACTCTCCTGGAAGAATCCCTGTCATCCATGTCTCTTTCAAGGTTAAACTTGCCTTATGCCATGTTTTGTTTAGAAATTTTTCCTGGCAAATTTCTCCTCTAAAACCCGAGGAGAGTGGCTGCAGGCACGAGGGAGGCCCGAGAAGCTGGAAAAGAGGTGCGAGGTAGTTTATGATGTAAAAGAAGAGGACTTCTAAACCAGGCCGTGGTGGCGCGTGCTCTTAATCCCAGAACTCAGGAGGCAGAGGTAGGTGGATCTCTGGGTTCAAGGCCAGCCTGGAACAGGCTTCAAATCTACACAGAGAAACTCTGTCAAAAAAAAAAAAATAGAGGACATTTAGAGGTTATAATGAGGGGGACAGGAGAGCTGAATAGCTCAGCACTCTTGCAGGGAAAGAGGACCCAAATTCTATTCCCAGCAACCATGTGGTGGCTCACAATGCTCCTTGATGCCAGTTCCAGGAGCTCTGGCACCCTCTTCTGGCCTCCATAGGGAACCAGGCACACACACAGTACACACATACATGCAGTCCAAACACCCATCCACATAAACTAAAAATAAATCAATTTTTTTTTTTAAATTGTAACAAGAAGAAACAAGGGCAAATTCAGTAGCAGCTAATGAGTCTCACTGCCATTGACATCACTTTGTTTCAGGAATCCCAGTTAACTTTGAATTTCAGAAAAACAAAGAATTGTTTCTCAGATAAATAAAGATCCAAGTAGGGCATAGTTACACTAAAGAAATGTTCCTTGTGCATTTGAAATTCAAAGCTAACTGGATGTCCACATTTTTGTTTGCTAAGTCTGACAGCACACCCAGGACCTCGACTCCTTTCTGCCTGTCAGCAATAGCTCCAGGCCTGGGAGTGAGAGCCTCGCTGGAACTTCACTGAAAGAGAAAGATCCCACCCCCACCTCCATCCCCCACTATATTGCACCTACCCCTGCACCCCTGCTCTACAACTAGCTGTGTAGTGAGATTCCCAGCCATACAAACTGTGTGAATGAGAAGCAAGAGGAGCCACAAGAGGACGACAATCCCACTCACAACTGGAAAGAGACTCAGCAGGGGAGAAAAGCAGTTTAAGACCTTTGTCAACTCAGGTATCGACAGAGGTAGAAGGTAATAAGAGCCGGTGCAATGACTTGGTGGACAACAGAGACTTTTATATTCGTAATCACATTTCCCTGAATTCCTTATGGGCTGAGTTCTTGGGGGACGTACATTCTTCCCAGAGGATAATACAGCCTCCACCCTAAGTTCCCCATCATTCTGGGGCGTGAGATCCACCTCACTCTCTCCTGATGTGTGGACTCAATAATATAGCCGACTGTAACTTTTCAACCCTAAAATAAACTGAGCAGTACCCAGGCAAGGAGATGCCAGCTGCTAGCTAGGGAAGGGTAAATAGTGCTTCCTGCTTGCTTCCTGATGATCCATTACTGAAGTCTAAACACGCCTCATGCTGAAGCAGGTCCTAATGATTTGTTTCTTATAGTAGCCTGCCCATCCAATTCATTTCTTTCCTGCATCCTCGCAGCCTCAAATGTTCAGTCAGTGCTGGTGAGCTGACTTCTCCCTAGGTAGACAAAGACAGCACCTGCCTAGGCAATGTCAGAGCAACAACTCAGAAGGAACCTGGGCCCATCATTCAACCAACCTTTACCTGTGGACTAAAACACGATGTGGGGAGACATTTCTAACTCGTTGAAGTCCCTTTTTGGAGGTAGCACCTGTTTGTTGCAGTAACCTATCTATGAAATAATAGACTAGGCATTTCTGGACTCAATCTGAGGAGTCTCATAGTTCCTGCCTACAAATGTAGTCATTTTGAAACCCAGCAGGATAGATTCTGACGTATCCAGGCAGGCTAGGTTGTGCATTATTACCCATAGGCTGGGACCTTTTGAATCCATGTCTTTCTCATTTCCATTAATAGCCTAGATTATTTGCTTCTTAGAACCAAAAAACTCCTCTGACACATTCTCCTCTTACACCCTGTACTTTATACAGACATGTCCTTTCTCTCTTCTCTGCGAGGCAGTGAGCTCCATGGAGACCATTATCTGTCTCCATTGCTGTGCTCTCAGAACCTAGCATGGTGTCTGACACACAGGAAGTCCTCAATAAATAAGCATAGAAGGGGGCGAAAGACAGGAAGTATCTTGTTCAGCCTTTTATCGTGGACTGGAGATCAGCGAACAAGATTCCAGGAATCTTGCCGACCTTCAGCACGTTGGGATCTCACTAAAGCACCCGGCTTCATGGGATGAGCAGTTGTCTGTCTTCCGCCTTTTCAGAGCATGGATCACTACCGCTGGACTGCACAGTGGGTATCCTATAAATGATTCTAAGAAATGCCTTTTATAAGACAGGCACACAAGATCGATTTCTGTCCATCCCTCGGCAGGCTTTGTCTTCCTGCCACCCCAGCTCTGTGTCACCATCACACACACTCAGCCAGCTTCCCCTCTTCATGTGGCACTCAAGAGGTGTTGCCTCACAAGAGGCCCTAAGTCAGTGCGCTGAGCTTGCAGGCCCTTCCTTTTGAGTGCTCTCTGTAAATAATGCAACCTTCTCCTTAAGCATCTAGACGTCTCCTCTTTTTCTTTTTTTTTTAAATATTTATTTATTTATTATGTATACAATATTCTGTCTGTGTGTATGCCTGAAGGCCAGAAGAGGGCACCAGACCTCTTTACAGATGGTTGTGAACCACCATGTGGTTGCTGGGAATTGAACTCAGGACCTTTGGAAGAGCAGGCAATGCTCTTAACCTCTGAGCCATCTCTCCAGCCCCGTCTCCTCTTTTTCTGAGCCTGTTTGTTAGAAAACGGAGTTATGACAAGGATCAAAAGTGTTTTCTGCCGGGCAGTGGTGGCTCACGCCTTTAATCCCAGCACTCAGGAGGCAGAGGCAAGAGGATCTCTGTGAGTTCGAGGCCAGCCTGGTCTACATGAGCTAGTTCCAGGACAGGCACGAAAGCTACAGAGAAACGCTGTCTCGAAAAAACAAGAAGGGGAGGAGGGGAGAAACACAAGAAAGGAGTTGAGGAAAAGTGCAAAGCAACATGAGGAAATTTCACACTGTGCACGGATCCCATCCATCCAGACTGCCTGCTGGACACACATTCTTTTCCAGGGGAGACTGTTGTGTGAGACTCTTCCTGAGAAGACAACTCATACGTGCGCTCACGCACACTCTGCTACCCACAAGAGCCCTAAGTAACAGTTGTACCAAAGTCCACCTTGGTGAGCCAGTGACTTTCTTTGGGGCCACTTACTGGAGTAAGGAAGACACAAAAGTTACTGCTTGGCAGAAAAGCCCAATCCAAATGGGTGACCACTCACCAAAGCAGCAACCCTTGCAGGCAAGCTCTCCAGGTCTAAACTGCATGGTTTTCCTACAGCCTTGCAACTCAGAGTCTCCTCCCCCCAGCAATTGATAAAACTGGTCCTTCTAGATAAAACTGGGGACGGGGTGGGGCTTGGATAATCTTACCAGTTTCCGCTCTCCTGGAGGGAATGCTTCAATTCAGAAGAAACTGCAAGCAATTGGCACACAAGAAAACATCACATCTGGGACAGTCCTTGATGGGGAGAGACGTGGGACCCGTTCTCCGCGGCTCTCGCTCAGGCCCAGACCCACCCCTATAGTTTCCTGTACTTCTCTGCTGTGTAACTCTCCACTTGGGCCGTAAAAGGTCCTACGAGCAGGATGTGGTGTCAAGTCCGGACCTGAAGGGGCAACTCAGTGAGAGTAGGCTGCTGACTAGGGGAGAAACAGAAGACTGGAGCTAAAGGGATTTGGGGTGGTCAACGCGGTCCCCTTGGAGCCACTCATTAGATTCATGCCCTTCCATATAGTGCCACCGTTGTGGCTATAAAAACAAAACCTAGGCTAGCAAGATGGCTCAGTGCGTAGAGGTGAATGCTGCCAAGGCCGGCACCTGGAGTTTGACTCCCAGAACCCACATGCTGGGGTAAAAGGAAGCTCAGTATTGCAGGTTGTCCTCGAGTGCACATCTCAGCAAGTCTACAGATGTACATACACAGAAGGAAGGGGGGGGGTATGAAAAGAAAAAAGAAAAGCAAGTACCCCTCTGAAAGACCTAATGACCACCTCCTGGGCTCCATCTCTGAAATGTCCCAGGACTCTCAGCCAAGCCCCGACACCTGAGCCTTTGAGGGACAAAGTAATATCCAAATCGCTGAATTCCTCTAGCTATACACTCAGATCTAGAATATGGGTTTTGTTTACTGTGTCTCGTGGACTTGATTCCCTCTAGATCCACTTTGTCCGTCAGGGTGGGTCACCTACAGTTTCGGGGGTGGGAATAAGTCTGTTCTGAGAGGACACTGCCATTGGCTCGTGATTCATCTTGAAACAAGACATGGTGGGAATGTGAGTTACGGATGGCATGCCACCCAGCGATCCCAACAAAGGGAGAAAATCACCATCTATGACAGGAATTTCTCCCATGTGGCTTGAGCCTACCCCACTTGTTATGCCCCCAGGGCTGGTTAATCACAAACAGGACATTGAGAAAGCAGTATGAAAGCAAATTAGGCTGGGGGCAGGTGGGGAGCCAGCTCCTCTAAGTTTCCTGAAGTTGATGAGAGTTTTGTGGAAACAAGGGGGGAATGGCAAGGGGGGAGCGACAAGGGGGCGACAAGGGGGGGACAACATAGAGGGGCGATAAGGGCGGGGAAGACAAGGGGGTACAACGGGGGGGACAATGAGGGGGGTGACAAGAAAGGACAAGGAGGGTACAACAAGGAGGGACGACGGGGGGGGGAACAACAAGGGGCCAGCAAGGGAGAGGAGACAGGCCAGCTGTGTGGGGAATTTGAGCAGCTGAAGGGAATTTTGACAAAAATCTTACTAGTGCACCATTTTGCTGGCTGGCTCATAGGCTCAGTCTGAGCGATACCAATACCTGTGATTTCAAACAGCAAAAATGAAAAGCGCATTCCTCATGAATTTTTAAAATCAGCTTGGTCTCCTTGTCTAAGTCCTATAAATTAGAAAGAGCATAGGACGCTCTGGGGTTTGTTTCTTCTGTTTTTCTGCTAACCCTTATCAGCATGACTCAACCCGAAAGTTAAAATTGGCATCCGTCCTGAGTTCTCCTCACCACAGGTAGCAACAATCGAGATGTGATCAAAGTCAATGTAAAACTCAGAATTCATTTTCTTAAGGGAATTCCAGCCCTGGAACTCACCCACACAGAGCTGTGTGCAAATGGATAATTGATACAGAATATATTACTGGCAAAATCATATCCGTGCTTCCTAAAAGAAGCAAAAACTCTACCATGGATGGTTGGGAAGGAGGTTTAAAAAAAATAACAGGACTTTGTATCCAGTGGATGGACTCTTGGGGGGGGGGGTGTCTGGAGATAAACTCAGGTCCTTCCTTATGCATCCCACCATTGAGCTATATCCAGAACCCATAGTTTTTAAAACATATATCAATTGTGCAAAACAATGGGCTTCATTGTAACATTTCCAGATGTCCATATAATGCACCTGGACCACACTCACCCTCTGTGATGGATGGAATGAGATGTCCCCTATGCTATGGTATTTGAACTCTCGGTTCCCAGTTGCTGGCGCTGTTTCGCTGTTTCAGGAGGTTTCGAAGCTATATCCCCGCTGAAGGAAGTACATCACTGGAGGCAGGTTTTGAAGTTTCAAAGCCTCACACTGTGCCCAGTTCACTCTCTCTGCTCTGTGCTTGCATTCAAGATGTGAGCCCTCAGGTTCTGTTCCTGCTACTACATCTTTGTGCTGCTGTCATGGACTCTGACCCTCTGGAACTGAGAGAGCTGGGGGAGGGGGGAGGCAGACCAGGCTTTCCTAGTAGCCTGACAGAAATCTAAGCCTTAGTTTCAGTCCACTAAAATGGGACAGTCAAGATGTGAGAGTTAGCCAGTAAGAGGCTAGAGCTAATGGGCCAGGCAGTGTTTAAATGAATACAATTCATTTATTATTTCGGGTGTAAAGCTAGCTGTGAGGGAGCCGGGCAGGACTGAAAAGCAGGCCTGCTCACCTCATCACTACAGGACAGAGCTAAACAGACAGTCCTCAGAAAAATCACAGCTTTCCGTTGACTTAGTAGGCACCCCATGGCCCCTTCTGCTGGCTCAGCAGGCCCCCAAAACCCTTTTATTAGCTCAGCCGGTGCCCCTCAGTCTCCTGTAACTAAAGATAGCGCTCTCCACCCTGCTGCTGGAAGGTCCCTAACCACTAGGACCTTCCACCAATCAGCCCCCAGGCTAATCTTTCCTCCACCAATCAGCCCCCAGACTAATCTTTCCTCCACCAATCAGCCCCCAGACTAATCTTTCCTCCACCAATCAGCCTCCAGATTAATCTTTCCTCCACCAATCAGCCCCAGATTAATCCCTCCTCCCTGGAATTCCCCTAGTTTAATTTAAAAGGGGTTTGTGACCTTCTCTGGGGGTCACCAAGCGCCACCCCAATGTTGGAATTAATAAAGCGCTCTTGTCACTGCATACGTGGCTGTTGGTCTTCTTTGAGGGCTTCTCTCCGACCCTAACAGAACCATAAGCCCAGATAAGCATTTTGTTTTGTCAGACGATTTGACTACACTGCTCTATCCCAGCAGCAGGAAAGGAGCTAATTCAGCTCCCTTGCTCTCACCTGCTCCTCCTCCTCCCTTCTCCACATTTCTTTCCTGTCTTTTTCTCTAGTACTGGGGATCCAACAAAGGGACTTGTGCATGCTTATAGGGAGGCTCTCTCTCCCTCTCTCTCCCCTCCTCTCCTCCATCTGGATATGAGAGAATGTTGGATTTGTCTGAGTCTGGCTTATTTTGTTCAATATGAACACCATCAGTTCTACCCATTTCCTTATCAACAACACTTCATATTTTTTAATGTAAATAATGTGCATGTGATTATATTTTTTGTTGTTTTGCTTTTGCTTTGTTTTTCAAGACAGGGTTTCTCTATGTAACAGTTCTGGCTGTCCTGGAACTCACTTTGTAGACCAGGCTGGTCTTGAACTCGAGGAGATTCGCCTGCTTCTGCCTCCCAAATGCTGGGATTAAAGGTGTGCACCACCACCACCCAACTTTTTTTTTTAATTCATCTGTTGATGGACACTTGGGCAGATTGCATGACTTGGCTATTGTGAATTGGGCTGTGGGGAAGTGTGACCACCTCTATGATGTGCTGACTCTTGACATCTTTTTTTGTTTGTTTTCCGAGACAGGGTTTCTCTGTAGCTTTGGAGCCTGTCCTGGAACTAGCTCTTGTAGACCAGGCAGGCCTCGAACTCACAGAGATCCGCCTGCCTCTGCCTCCTGAGTGCTGGGATTAAAGGCGTGCCCCACCATTGCCTGGCAACTCTTGACATCTTTAGGGATCCACCCAGGAGTGTTATGGCTGAATATTACTGTTTCTATGTTCACTCTTGTGAGGGATCTCTGTGGTAATCCCTAGTGGCTACACTCCCTTACCTTCCTCACAGCAGTATGTAAGAGATTCCTTTCCTCATGCATCCTCACCAGAGTTCGTAGTTATTTATTTATTTTCATGGTGCTGGGAATGGAGCCTAGGGCCTCACCCACAGTAGTCAAGTTGTCCAGCCCCTACTCTTGTATCTTTTATTTAATTCTCTTGTCTTATTGTTTTGGTCTGAGAATTAAGTCACTATATAGAAATGTTTTTTTTTTAAAAAAAAAACCCACCCTAGTTCAGTATGATGAAGAAACTGATTTACCTAAAGATTGTGTCATTATAGCTCAGTGTTTTTGTTTTGTTTTGAGACAGGGTGTTACCATGTAACCCTGGCTGGTCAGCAACTCTCTATGTAGACAAGGCTGGCCTCAAACGCACAGCAATCCTCCTGTTTCTGCCTCCCAAGTACTTGGCTTAAAGGTGTGTACAGCCAGCCGCACCTGGCTACATCTCAATTCTTAGGATACCAAAAATTGCTGACATTATCCATACTTGTGACAGCAGCTCTATGTGACGTTTCCTACCACTACTCGACATTTTTAATGATTTGACAATGTTCATTTGAACAGATAAAGAAATCCCCCAGCAAGCAAAGGCCAACACATCTCTCCTTGAAAACGTTGTTATGAAATTCAATCTCCCTGCTGCCTCTAGCAAAAAGATGAGATCACCTGTAACTTTCAAAAGGAAATTCACCAGTAAACAAAAAAAATACTAAAAGTAAGAAAAGGGGAGGAACGTTGAGTTCACTGGCTTTGAATTTTAGACTCTACAAGTACTTGCCAGCTTATACACATCCTGTCTAGCCTTCCCTCCCCCCCCCCCATCGCACTCAAGTTACTTCCTTTGGCGCTTACATTCATAACATAACCTCCTATAACAGGGTCCTGGCTACCCAGGACATGAAGAGAGAAATGAATGTAAGCTTGACAGCTGAGGTCTGTGTGAGCAGAGTGGTTTTTACTGTTTTCCAGTTGGAATCAACATAGCAAAGTTTCTCTGTCATTAGGAGATGATCAGGGGTTTGTTTTTTACAGACAAAATTGTTTCTGCTGTCATATATATATAAATTTTATTTATGTGTATGTGTGCACATGTGTGTGTGTAAACATATGAATGCAGTTTTCCACAGAGTCCAGAAAAGGACGACAGATGCCCTAGATCTGAAGAGTTACAAGAGGTTGTGAAACACCCTGTGTGGATGTTGGGAATCAAACTCAGGTCTTCTGAAAAAATAGGAAATACTCTTACATGTTGAGCCATCGTCCCACCTCTGGGGCTGTTTTCTCTTGTTTTAATTTTATTATTCTGTGTGTATGCATGATGCGTATTGTGTACCCATGCATAGTCTGTATGTATGTGTGTGCATGCAGATACAATCTGTGCATATGTGGAGGTCAGAGGACGACTCTGGGGTCAGTTCCCTCTTTCCACCTTCACGTGAGTTCTAGGGATTGCTCTTACGTGGTTAGGCTTGTGCTGCAAGTGGAGTGGTCTTACCTGCAGGGCCATCTCATCAGTCAGAAACTGTTTTCCATAACAAACTGTATCCTTCAAATTTTCCCATGCCAAAACAAGCCTTCTGGACCAGGTCCTGGATGTCCCCAAGAGACACTGCCACCACAGTAACCTGAGTGTTTAGCTGCGCACAGGAACAAACTGAGGATATTGTGACTATAGGTAAGAAATGGCCAATGCAGCAAGTGAAACCTGGCTAACCCAGAACAAGTTTTGCTTTTATGGTTAATTGTGATAACCATGGTAATGTCATTTGTCCATCATCCATTCATGTTTGGATGTTCCCCAGAACTATATTTAAATCAGCCTATTTTAGCCACATCACAACCTACCAAACTAAATCATATTTCTTTTTTCGTTTTTGTCTTTTTGAGACAGGGTTTCTCTGTATAGTCGTGATTGTGAACTCACACTGTAGAACAGTCTGACCTTGAACTTACAGATGGTGAGTTAATTTGGTTCCTGAAATAACCAGGCTACTAAAAGATAAAACAATTATATTTTTATTTATTACAAGGGGCAAACTCATGAAACAGGAACAAGAAGTCCATGCTCAGCTGTGCTGTGAGGGAACCACACAGAGAGCGCACCATTTTTCTCTGGGTCTCAGAAAGCCACACTCTAACTCGGTCCCGCCTCTTAAAGATAATTGGTTGACCATCCCTAGTCATCAGAGAAATGCAAATCAAAACAACTCTGAGCTTCCATTCCTGTAAGAATGGCCAAGATCAAAAACACTGATGACAACTTATGCTGGAGAGGTTGTGGGATAATGGGAACACTTCTGCATTGCTGGTGGGAACGCAAGCTGGTACAACCCCTTTGGATGTCAGCGTGGTGATTTCTCAGAAAATTAGGAAACAACCTTCCTCAAGACCCAGCAATACCACTTTTGGGTATATATCCAAAGGATGCTCAATCATGCCACAAGGACATGTGCTCAACTATGTTCATAGCAGCTTTGTTTGTCATAGCCAGAACCTGGAAACAACCTAAATGGCCCTTGACCAAAGAATGGTTAAGAAAAATGTGGTACATTTACACAATGGAGTACTACACAGCAGAAAAAAATAACGACAGCTTGGATTTTGCAGGAAAATGGATGGAGCTAGAAAACATTATTTTGAGTGAGGTAACCCAGACACAGAAAGACAATTATCACATGTATTCACTCATAAGTGGTTTTTAAACATAAAGCCAAGAAAGCCAGCCTACAAACCACAATCCCAGAGAATTTAGACAATAATGCAGACACTAAGAGAGACTTACATAGATCTAATCTACATGGGAAGTAGAAAGTAGAAAAAGACAAAATCTCCTGAGTAAATTAGGAGCATGGGGACCTTTGGGGAGGATTGAAGTGGGGAGGGTATAAGCAGGAAGGGGAGCAGAGAAAAATGTAGAGCTCAATAAATATCAATAAAAAAATATAAAAAATTACAACCAACATAAACAATATTAAGCAAGGAACACATGATAAATGTTTTAATAAACATTCTATTCCAAAGGATCTAAATCTTACATCGGAAATAGGTATGGCTAAATAATAAGAGGAAGGCAACTACAACTATCTAATCTTCAACCCCATCGAAGCCCTGAGACAGGAGATAATATTACTTGTGTTGAGAAGTATATGATGGAGACAACTGGCTACCTGAGCAATCACCCAAAGTCTCATTTACAGCATTGAAGCAACCAACTTTGGCTAAGGCCTAGCATAACTGACAGACCATTTTTTAGAGAAAGGAACATTTTCATAACCATCTTACCTTGTCTTGGCAAGGTTTGGCAGTTCTTTTCCTTGTCCTGTTATCCAGTCTGGATACCATGTACTTTGTCAGTGGCTGAGGCATGGGCAGTTCCTTGCCCAAAGGCCAATTGTGCCAAGAAGAAAACAAACTCCAAGTGGAGTGTCTTCGGTGCTCAACATTCTCTCGGGAATAGATCAGTGCTGTTAGGAGCAATCATGTCTCACATCAACAGAACCCTACATTATTTAAATGCCATGTTCTATAGATCCTTGAAGTGGTTGAAGATTACCTACCTAGACAGAATACAATCTCTATGTAGCTAAAGAATCTAATTGAGCTGACTGTAAATACAACAAACACGAACAATTATTGACCTATAATATTTAATACCTGTATAAACTTAAAGACAAAAACTTTATATCGGGATATTAAAAAATCTGTAAACAAATGTGCAGCAAATGAGGACAATGACCTCAAAATGTAAACAGTATATAAGTATCTTGATCAGAGGGAAGAATAATATATAATGCAATATGAAAATATATCCTAAAAGTTGTATCAATATACAAAATGTCCTAACAGAGGTAGAAACATGCATGTATACAATCTGATGGAATAACTTTATATAGGTGTACAAATATTGTGAACAGAAATAACAAATAAAATTCAAACTTGTATCAATATACAAAAATCTATACCAATGTGAATTATCCATAAATAATAGCTCACAAGTATTAACTCTATTACCCACTATTATTATTAAGGTGAATAAGTTTACACTAAAATTATCTATTATCCCATTTGATTTTTTTCTTTTTTTTAAATCTCTGAGCCTACATAGTTTCCACCCCAATCCTCTACCTTATACAAGTAATAACCAACAGCCCATAAACGATGTTCCCAACCCTGAGGACAAAAACTTTGTTGGGAGAAGGGACACTGTCTTCTAGAATTGCCTCCAGCCATCATGAGGGTGATGTTCTTTTTATGGGATTCTGTAAAAGTAATGTGATGGTTAAGTTTTAGGATTACAGTCTAGTATAGTCTCATGACACAGAGATCCACCCATTTCTGCCTCCCAAGTGTTGAGATTAAAGGCATGTACCACCACCACCTGGCAACTAATTCTTTTTAAATGTTTAAAAAATATATTATTTTATGTGTATGGATGTGTTTTGCCTGGATGTATATCTATACACCACATGCATACCTGGTGCCCATGGAGGCCAACGAGGGTGTTGGGTCTTCTAGAACTGGAGTTATAGATGGTAGTGAACTCTTGTGTAGATGCTGGAAGTAGGACCTGGATCCTCTGGAAAAGCAACCAGTGCTCTTAATCGAGTTATCTCTCCAGGCCCCAACCTCCTCCAACTAACTCTTAAGAGCAATCTAGACTGAGTTAAGTCAATAAAAGACTTGAGATGGCGAGCGGCATTTTCAAAAAGTGTTTTTTACATGTAATCAGACCTTTCAGTGCAGCTGGCGAGCCGTTGATCCCAGCTTTGTTGAAATAACACGGTGCAATCTGCTCCTCCCGGCTTAAATGGTTCCATCACTCACATTTGCTCTCTATGGTCTGCTTACCCACTGATAGCCTCAGCGAGCGTGCTCCACCATCAGCCGGTCTGGACATTAGTGCTGGTATGTAATTACAAATAGAAAGATGAGCGATCTAACACTCTGCTTCAGCTCCCTCTGGACAGAGCCTGATTCTGCAGTCAACTTCCTGTCCATCGCTCTGATCAGCTCTGTTTCATGTTTTCTTTCACCGTCTGTGTCCCCAGAATGTCTCAACCTTACTGTTCAGTGACTTGGCCACATCCATATCTTTAGCTTACCTCAGATTTCCCTAGCCTCACCCGAGCCCTTGAGGTCATATCACAGCAGAACCTCAACTGGATGTGGTGATGTGTGCCTGTAGTCCTGAGTACCTGGTTGACTGAGGCGAGAGGGTCTCTTGACTCTAGGGGTTTGAGGCCATCCTGGATAATAGAGACAGGAAGGACAATAGGAAAAGTGGGGGTAAAGGGGAGAAGGAGAGAAAAGAAGGAGAGAGGGAGAGGAGAGTAGGAGGAGTAGATGAAAGGGAGAGAGGAGGTGGGAAGGAAAGAAGAGGAATTCTCTGCTATGGGCCCAGAATATTTAGATGGGATAGTTGAGAACACGTATTACCTAGATGTGTTCTCCCTACTGGTCCCTCCCTGTCAATCAACAATTTAAGGGTATTCCTTTGGATGTAGATAATAAATCTCCAGAAGGGAAAACACTCCCACAGGCATCTTGGTCATGGCGGCATTGGGACCAGAAAGTCTTTCCAATGGATTGTAGTAAAACTGCTGGGTATGAGGTGCTCAGAACCTGTGGGATGCTCACTTTGTCTTGCCCTGGTAGAAAACACTGGAGCGCTTAGGATCAGAGGAAGGGACGCCGAAAGAACACAGCCAATGGCTGGAGAAATAGTTCAGCACTTAAAAGCTTATGCCATCTTGCAGAGCCCAAAGTTCAGTACCCAGTACTTACACCAGGTGGGTCACAACAGCCTATATATTCCGGCTCCAGGGAAAGTTCCAGCTCCAGGGGGATTCATTAACCTCTTCTGGCCCCCTTGAGCTCTCTCTCTCTCTCTCTCTCTCTCTCTCTCTCTCTCTCTCTCTCTCTCTCACACACACACACACACACACACAGAGTAATACAACCAGAAGAACTGGAGGCAGGTATTGGAATGGGCGTTTGAACCCTCTTGTTCATAGGTATACTCTCTGAAATAACCAAAAAAAAGTCCAGTGTCTAACAAAGGATGGAAAGACAACTCATGGTATATGAATATGATGAAATATTATTATTCAATCTTTTTTTTTTTTTTTTTTGGTTTTTCGAGACAGGGTTTCTCTGTAGCTTTGGAGCCTGTCCTGGAACTCCCTTTGTAGACCAGGTTGGCCTCGAACTCACAGAGATCCGCCTGCCTCTGCCTCCCGAGTGCTGGGATTAAAGGCGTGCGCCACCACCGCCCGGCTTATTATTCAATCTTTAAACAAAAGTGGATAAACCAAAACAATAAAGAAATAGCAGGTGAGGTGGTGCTTGCTTTTAATGTCAGGACTCATAGGCAGACTTAGGCAGATCTCTTGGAGCTCCAGGCCAGCCAAGGTCTCAACAAACAAACAAACTAACGTTATCCGATACCAAATGGTCAGCCCTGAAAACATATATACAAGTAACAATATAAAAACTGAGCAGGGGGCTGGAGAGATGGCTCGGTGGTTAAGAGCATTGCCTGCTCTTCCAAAGGTTCTGAGTTCAATTCCCAGCAACCACATGGTGGCTCACAACCATCTGTAATGAGGTCTGGCGCCCTCTTCTGGCCTGGAGGCATACAGACAGAACACTGTATACATAATAAATATTTTTTAAAGTAATTCTTTTTTTTTTTTTTTTTTTTGGTTTTTCGAGACAGGGTTTCTCTGTGGCTTTGGAGCCTGTCCTGGAACTAGCTCTTGTAGACCAGGCTAGTCTTGAACTCACAGAGATCCGCCTGCCTCTGCCTCCCGAGTGCTGGGATTAAAGGCGTGCGCCACCACTGCCCCGCTTAAAGTAATTCTTTAAAATTAAGTAATTCTTTAAAAGTAAGTGTGATTCTGCTTAGATGAGGGCTCAAGGACAGCCAACTTCCCCGTCAGTTTCCTACAGGAAGTAGGACTGTTGGGTGGGCAAGAGGGCTCAGCAGGCAGGAGCCCTTGTCCCTCTTCAGAGGGCCCAGGTTTGATCCCCAGCACCACGTGGTAGCCGGCAGCTGTCTGTGACTCCAGCCTCAGAGGATTTGGAGCCTTCTTCTAATCTTATGGGCTCAGCATGAATGTGGTAACGCATGCTGGAAACACTCACATGCAGAATAATAATAAACTTAAAAAATGAAAAATAGGGCTGGAGAGATGGCTCAGTGGTTAAGAGCTTTGACTGCTCTTCCAGAGGACCTGAGTTCAATCGTCAGCAACCACGTGGTGGCTCACAACCATCTGTAATGAGATCTGGTGCCCTCTTCTGACATGCAGGGAGCATACGGACAGAACACTGTATACATAATAAATATTTTTTAAAGTAATTAAAAAATAAAAAAAAAATTTTAAAAGACAGCTCAACCTGCCAACTTGAATTTAATCCCTGAGAGCCACATAGTAGATGGAGAACTGACTTTGAAAAGTTGCCATCTGACTTCCACACACAATGTGTATACACTACACACAACATACATACTTACACACAACACACACACTACACACAACACACACTCCACTGCTGCGACATGTTTTTGCCCTTTTGACTATTTTTAAGGGGTCTTCTACACAGATCCCAAATAAATTACTCACAGAGGCTTATTCTTAATCATGAATGCCTGGCCTCAGCTTCGCTTGTTTCTTGTCAGTTTTTCTTAAATTATCTCAGCTACCGTTTGCCTCTGGACTTTCATCTCATCTTATTTCTGTATACTTTTCTTTACTTGCTGTGTAGCTACATAGCTGACATAACTGGCTCCCTCTCTTTCTCCCATGCTTGCTTCTTGTTCTTTTATTTATACTCTCTGCCTGCCAGCCCCGCCTATCCTTGGTCCTGCCTCGCTATTGGCTATTCATCTCTTTATTAGGACCACCAAGTGTTTTAGATAGGCACAGTGACGCAGCTTCAGAGTTACACAAATGCGGCGTAAACAAAAGTCACACACCTGAAAATCATATTCCCCAACACTCCATACACATAACAACACACACACACATTACAAATACCATACACAACACACACACACACACACACTGAATAAACAAATTTTTTATAAAATGAGACCCAGCCTCAAGGCAAAAATGTGGAGAGCAATAGAGAAGAACACCGGAATCTGGTATGGGGAGTTGTTGTTTAATGGTCATAGAGTTTGGTCTATGAGATAACCAGTTGTGTGGGTAGGTAGTGATGGCGGTGTGGGTGATTACACAGCAACATGAATATAGGAAATGCCACTGAATGGCACACAGAATGGCCAGGGCCACCAATTTTATGTTATGTGCATTTTCCCACAACTGGAGAGTAAGGTGCTTTTCCCAGGCTGGCTTCAGCTTGTGTGTTTCTGAGCTCTGTCTGTTTCCACAAAACCAACCTTTCAGTGTGGTGTCAGCCCTCACATTGCGGTGCAACTGGTTTGTCCCGTTGGACGTCATTCTGTCTGCAAGTCCCCATGATCACAGTGTCATATACCGGGGTAGTCCAAAACAGAACGCAACATTTCAAAACAAAACCACAAACAATATTGTCATATTTTACTATTTAAAAAGAAGACCTGGAGGGTATTATACCAAGTTAGTCAGCCATGAGAGGACAATCAAGCGAGAAATATTCTATTCATGGTTGATAAGCCAAGCAGTGTGGGGCTGGAATGACACCAGACTTTGACAATTTTAACAGACCTGTAATTTTAGATCTGCAAGAACTAAATCTACCAGCTGGGTGCAGCTGAATAAAGCCGTTACAGGATTAGCAGTCTTCTGACCCACTTACTGAAAAAGCTGAATCACTCCACTGAGACCCCAGGGAAATGCAGATTTATATCTTTGATGTATTTTTTGGTTTTCTTTCAATTAAATAAAATTATATAACCAGGTTGGTGTTTTTTTTTTTCTCTTTGTCATCTCCCCTTTTAATTGGTGGTTTCACATGTCTTCTCAAATATACCTTTGCAAATTCTTGACTTTTGTAAATACAAATGTATACTGAAACATGCACACAGCCTTCTTCTGTGCAATTGCTTTCTAAGCCCATTGGGAAGGCTTCTAGCTTCTCTCCTAAATCCCTCTCCTTAATGGATTGAGAATGGACAGGTGACCCATGCTATCAACCAGAGGAACTCTGTGCTGCAGGGAAGGTGGGAGTGACGGGGGGGGGGGGGGAGTTGGGGGATGATCATCTCACCTACATCCACTCTGGTGCAGTAAAGGAGAGCTTTTCCACCTCTAGTTCTGTCCTAAGAAGCCATGGTGACACTAACGAACACCCACGCTCTCTTACACAAACACTGCCAAAATATCAGTGCATATTAAAGTAGAGAGACAAGTATTTCGCTCAGTTGATATTGTTTAGAAAAAGCCACCACATAGTCTTTTAACTGTCTGCAATTATATTAATTTTTAAGGATTTATTTTCTTAGCCAGGCAGTGGTGGCACACGCCTTTAATCCCAGCACTCAGGAGGCAGAGACAGACAGATCTCTGTGAGTTAAGGCCAGCCTGGTCTATGAAATGAGTCACTCCAAAGCTAGAGAGAAACCCTGTCTCACGATTTATTTTCTTTTAGTTATATGTGGGTATGCCTGAGGACATACATGTACACCACATGTGTACAGTGTCCGGGAGGCTAGCGGAGCATGTCAGAGCTCCTTGAAACTGGAGTTACAGGTAGCTGAGGTATCAGTCAGCCTGGGAAAGGCACCTTACTTTCCAGTTGTGGGAAAATGCACATAACATAAGGGTGCTAGGACTGAACCCAGGTCCTCTGCAAGAGAGAGCAGCAAGTGCTCTTAACTGTCTGCCATCTCTTTGCGATCCTACTGTACTTATTTTTATGCTACTATATCTAGCAGTATCTCCTGCCTCTGGATTAAAAAATAAGCATTGCATAATTTATAAGGTGTTTAATATATGGTTTAATATAATTCTAGCACTGCCTATAATTATAGTTATTTCTGTTTGTGTTGTCTAACACTTAGTTAATTATCAAGTCTTTGAGGGCAAGGTTCATAGCATACATATCCTTATTCTTGCCGCATAATATCCAGCACAGCACAGTGGTTTCTTTGTGACAGATTCCTGACTCATGAAGAGGTTAGAACAAACAGTATAGATCATTTTTACATGAAAAATATCCAGCATTCTGAGGCCAACGAACCATTTTGCCTGCTTGTTTTAACATCTTATTTAATGAGCACTGATTATGTATTAATAATTATGTATTCATTATTAAAATATACCAAGTTCCTATTATAGAATAGGCACCATGTAAGGCCACAAAAATCTATTAGTGAATAAAAATATTTACCTACACATGCCTATTATCAGAGAGGTTTACAAGCAGGCCCACAATTGTTCAGTTAGTAACTGGATAACCTCAGCTTGAAACCAGGGCTGACTCTTAAACAATTTGTTACATTCGTTGTGGTGAGCGCCATGGACAAGCTATGCTAGGACAGAGGTAGGGAGATGACTCAGCAGTTGAGAGCACATGCTGCTCTACCAGGGGCCCTGAGTTTGGTTCCCAGAATCCTGTTGGGCGGTTCACAGTCACCTGTAACTCCCGCTCCAGGGAATCTGATGCTCTCTTTGGGCCCCTGTGGAACTCTGGACACATGCACATAAACACTTGAAAGCGCACACGCAAGCACGTGAATAAAAATAAATCTTAACAATAAAGATACAGTGATACTGTACTCTTTTTCACAAACACTAATGGAACCCTCAGTGAGATTAAGGTGTTTGATAAAATTCTCTAAGCCCTAATAATGTTCACATGAAAAGCAAACCCACACTAACCTCTCAGGATTCCTCAACAAATTCTTATTGCCCAACTGTCCTGATATACTCTACTGGATTCTCTGTATAACTTGGGAGCTTTAAAAGATTAATTGGCTCATAAAATATTTTTAATATATTTATTTATTATGTATACAATAGTCTGTCTGTGTGTATGCCTGCAGGCCAGAAGAGGGCACCAGACCTCATTACAGATGGTTGTGAGCCACCATGTAGTTGCTGGGAATTGAACTCAGGACCTTTGGAAGAGCAGGCAATGCTCTTAACCTCTGAGCCATCTCTCCAGCCCGCTCATAAAATATTTTATTAATAGTTAAAGTCATTTATCAGAGGTTAAGAGCATTGCCTGCTCTTCAAAAGGTCCTGAGTTCAATTCCCAGCAACCACATAGTGGCTCACAACCATCTGTAATGAGGTCTGGTGCCCTCTTCTGGCCTGCAGACATATACAGAGACAGAATATTGTATACATAATAAATAAATGTTGTAATATTGAGCGGCGTGGCTGTGTCCCTGTACCCGGCCGCCCGCATGGCCCAGCTTATGCCCCGAAATAATTACACGGAAACTGTATACTTTTAAATACCGCCTGGCCCATTAGTTCCAACCCCTTATTGGCTAGCTCCCACACCTGGACTAGCCCATTTCTGACAATCTGTGCAACACCCCATGGTGTGCTTACCGGGGAGATTCTAGCCTGCGTCTCTCTGGAATGCGGGCATCATGGCGACTCACTGACTCAGCTTCCCTTTCCCAGAATCCTTTTCTGTCTACTCCGCCTACCTAATTTTCTGTCCTATGAGGGCCCAGGCAGTTTCTTTATTGAACCAATGAAATCAACAGATAAGATACAAGACCCACCTCCATCATTTCCCCTTTTTCTGTTTAAACAAAAAAGAAAGGCTTTAACTTTAACATAGTAAAATCAAATATAACAAAACAGTTATCAAGTAAGAATTACAGTTACAATATTTATATCTACTTTATCTTTTATCATAACTAAGGAAAACTATAACTATCTATCCATTCTTCAACTCCATCAAAGACTCCAGAAGGATATAATACTAAACAAGAAATAAGAGAACTCTAGAAATGACAGAGACATCTCGCTGCCTGGACAGTCACCCAAAGTTCCTCTGTACCGTTGGGGCATCTATCTTCGGCCTTCAGGCCCATAGTATCCAGCAGACATTTCCATGAAGCAGGAAATTTCAAAGACAGTTCAGTCACTTTCTGCTGTGTCCTGCAGAATGTCTCGTAGACTCTTTCATGAATCAGGAACCCCGAAAGACCATCTCACCTTTAGGCAAGTTCAGCAGTCCTCTCTCTGCGAGTTCTTTGTGTGCAGTTTATGCATCAGTCAAGGCAAGAGCAGTCTCTTGCCCAAATGGCTATCCAACTCCATAAGGATCCTCTTCGATGCCCATCTTCCTCTTGAAGTAGATTGGTGCTGCCAGGAGCAGACGTGTCTCATTGTCATGAAAAGCCCTAAGTTATTAAAACATTTAAATGCCATATTCTGCAGTCTTTGAAAGATATGAAGAATGCCTATGTAATTGAAATATATCTCTATATATCTAGAAAATCTAACAAACATGACTACAAGCTTGACTATTATTTATGATTATCCATCAACAACCTATATTTTCTAATTATACATTACATTTTAAAAATGAACTACACAATCACAATACCTTGATCAAGATCAGAAATACATATACAAATAACAAAATTGACCTTAAAATCCACATCAATGCAAATTATTTATATCTATATCATATCCCCCTTTAAATATAAAAAAACGTTTATAAACCCTATTTGGGAACATGGGCGCAGTTTTCTCTCCAAACTGCTTCCTGCTGAACGGGGGCGTCGTTAATTAGGTCTTTCATGGTATAACCTGTGTGTCAGGGTCATCTCAGTTGGCAGTTGAGTGAAGTAATTTTTTGAGGGTGTTCACAGCAACCTTTCAGGAGGGCGTGGTCTATCATACCAAATCGGAATAGATGCAATCCATAGGGTCTGGTCCTCTGTGAAAACAAAAGAAGACCCTCTCCGAAGCATCATATCCTTAGACCCAAATTTTGAAATCGTAATACCCTTATATCCATTCTGGTTTAGCTTGGCAGCCCATGTAATGAAATGTCTCTCTGTACTTAACTCCTTTATAGTCAAAAATTTTAAAGAAAACATAATGTACATAATCCAGACTCTCTGTGAATTTTCCATTTTTACATGGCTTATTTTTCTTTATTTCTTTTAATCTCTTATCTCTCTGTACTCTGTCTCTTTAAAGACTTTACCTTTTTAATTTTAAAGGCATTAACTTTATTCTCTCTCTATATATATTTTTTTTCTCTCTCAAGCCCACGTACATTTATCCAACATTGTGACTCATTTAGTGGTCTGTCTGAATCTGTTTTATTGTGAATCTGTAATTTTTTTACTATCCAGGAGCATTTCTTAAAATGTTAAGCACTTCTTAAAAACTTAAGTTGCATTTTATACAGTATTGCCTGTACCCTGCCAAGTCTAGACCTTAACTGCGCTATTATTATGGTAATTACGGCAGTTCCTGCCTGAGGTCAGCACAGTTTAGCATGGAGCAGCAGCTCCTGCCTCAGATCTATTTGGTGTGCCTGAGCTGCGCACAGTTTCAGGCACACAGCAAGTCCACATTGGAGCCGCATTCAGCAGTTTAATTTTGAGACTGAGCGTGCAGCATAGAAACTCTTTTCATCCAAGTTACAGGCAAATCTGACACGCAGAGCATTGTGCAGTCTCAAACCGCGGCTCTGTATGGCGGCTGGAATCCACCATGCTCTCCCGCCTGCCTAAGCCTGATTCGGCCTTCTGCCCAGGTGCAGGCAGAACGCTGAGCCATTAGCCCAGTCTCAGAGCACTTTCCTTCTGATCCCAAGCGGGAACACAAACATCCAGTCCCATAAAATCCTTTGAAATGCTTTAAAACCAGAGTTCACACTGGCAGCACAGCCCCAGGAAGCTGCGCTTTAAAATGACGCAGCTTTTTTTCTGCTGCTGCCTCCAAACCAGGAAATCTCAGTTAGCACGCCACCAACAAACAGCAAAAATCTGTGTTAAACTCCGTTTTTTCTCTGTTTAAAATTAAGCTCTCTCGGGTTTTTAAGTGGAGTTCATTAGCACGTTGGGTGCCAATTTGTTGTAATATTGAGCGGCGTGGCTGTGTCCCTGTACCCGGCCGCCCGCATGGCCCAGCTTATGCCCCGAAATAATTACACGGAAACTGTATACTTTTAAATACCGCCTGGCCCATTAGTTCCAACCCCTTATTGGCTAGCTCCCACACCTGGACTAGCCCATTTCTGACAATCTGTGCAACACCCCATGGTGTGCTTACCGGGGAGATTCTAGCCTGCGTCTCTCTGGAATGCGGGCATCATGGCGACTCACTGACTCAGCTTCCCTTTCCCAGAATCCTTTTCTGTCTACTCCGCCTACCTAATTTTCTGTCCTATGAGGGCCCAGGCAGTTTCTTTATTGAACCAATGAAATCAACAGATAAGATACAAGACCCACCTCCATCAAATAAATAAATAAATAAGCCATTTATCATTGATTGATGTGGTGCATGCTCTTTGGAGGCAGAGGCAGACAGATCTCTGAAAATTCAAGGTCAGCAGGTCTACAGAATGAGTTCCAGGACTGCCAGGGGGGTCTACACAGAGAAACTCTGGTTTATTTGCTGGTGTGTTCTGCCAACTATTATCCCAGAGTAGGCAATAGAGGAAGCCTTGAGGGAGTGAAGTCCTGAGTGAATCTGTGTTGTTCCCATGGGCATGACTATACCAAGGACCATAAGACCTTGGACCCATGGAAAATCGTGAAAGCCAAGCCGGGCGATGGTGGCGCACGCCTTTAATCCCAGCACTCGGGAGGCAGAGGCAGGCAGATCTCTGTGAGTTTGAGACCAGCCTGGTCTACAGAGCTAGTTCCAGGACAGGCTCCAAAGCCACAGAGAAACCCTGTCTTGAAAAACCAAAAAAAAAAAAAAATCGTGAAAGCCATTTCCTAAATTGCACCAGGCTCAGAGGGAGGCAAAGTTTTCCTCAGAGGGTTCCTTGTGGGAGCGAGTGATGAGTGTTATCAAAACTGTTGAGTCTTGCCGGGCGGTGGTGGCGCAAGTCGGGCAGTGGTGGCGCACGCTTTTAATCCCAGCACTTGGGAGGCAGAGGCAGGCGGATCTCTGTGATTTCGAGACCAGCCTGGTCTATAAGGCTCCATGCAGTGGTTGTAAATATGGCTCCAACAGAGCACACAGTCACTTGACCCCAGCTTTTTACATGTGTCTGTCTGTCTGTCACCGTCCTTTCTTCATTCCATCACCAACCCTAGTCAGGTTTCCAGAACCCAAACTACACACATTGCAGCATCCCACAATACACACACACCAACAAGGCATCTTTCAGTGCATTCTGTTTATTATTTTATTTTTTTAAGTACTGGAGATTGAACACAAGTCCTCACACACGCTAGGCAAGAATTCTACCTCTGAGTTACTGTTATGCCCAGATTACAGAGATCCCCAAAAGATCACCATGGGGACCAAATCCTGAATTCTGTTAACAAATAATAAAAACCCAGAGACAGACATTAGGGTTAAACTGAAGATCAGAAAAGCAAAGCAGCCAACCACTAGAGAGACCTTTTACCGCTATGGAATCTTCAGACCGAAAGGATAAGATCCTGTCTCCATGAATCCTCAGACTTCACACTCCCCTGAGTTCCTGTCTCTTCCCCTTTATATTCCTCTCTCTGCCCAGCCCTATCACTCCTGTCTCCACCTCCCTAGTGCTGGCATTAAAGGTGTATGACCTCCCCTGGTGTAGGAGGTTCTTCTGTCTATGTGTTGCTTTCATTGGTTGAATAAAGAAACTGCCTTGGCCTTTTGATAGGCAGCACTTAGGTAGGTGGAGTAGACAGAACTAAATGCTGGGAAGAAGGGCAGAGAGAGAGCTGCCATGGAGCTGCCAGGTCAGACATGCTGAATCTTTCCCAGTAAGCCACGAGCTTGTGGTATTATACAAATTAATAGCAATGGGTTAAATCAAGATGTGAGAGTTAAGTCAATAAGAGGCTAGAGATAACGGGCCAGGCAGTAATTTAATTAATATAATTTCTGTGTGATTATTTCAGGGGTAAGCTAGCAGAGCGGCCGGGACAAACAAGGGGCCCCACACTCCCTACAACACCCCCCAAATACTGGGATTAAAGGTGTGAACCACCACCACATGAATCTGTTTCTGGACAGATTTTGTGTAGCCCAGGGTAGCCTTGAAGATCCACCTGCCTCTGTTTCCCAAGTCCTGGGATTAAAAGTATGTGCCAAGCCGGGCGGTGGTGGCGCACGCCTTTAATCCCAGCACTCGGGAGGCAGAGGCAGGCGGATCTCTGTGAGTTCGAGGCCAGCCTGGTCTACAAGAGCTAGTGCCAGGACAGGCTCCAAAGCTACAGAGAAACCCTGTCTCGAAAAACTTAAAAAAAAAAAAAAAAGTATGTGCCACCACTCCCTGGCCTGTATGGCTGACTAGTATGGCTGCTTTGCCCTCTGATCTTCAGGCAAGCTTTATTTATTAAAACATAAATAATATGCCACTATAGAATACTGTATAAAAAAGCAAAGAGCCTTTATTCAAGTTCAAACTTGGACTCTCCATGTGTCCAATGCACTGGCACGATTAGAGACCTTTAAGCTCAGTTGGTATGAGGTTTTTATAATAGCAGAGGTTGGGATGAGGGATTTCTAAGGTTCAGGACCCCTGATTGGCTGACATTTGTTTAGAAGTGTCCTGGTGATACAAGATGGGTGTGTGCTGGGCTAAGGGACATCAGGTGATCCTATTTACAATGGTTGAAACAGTAGGTATTTCCTTTGGATGCTGATTGGTCTGTTCCTGGGTGGTGTCTGGGTGGTCCCAGTTTGTGGTCTTTTCTGGAGTCAGGTGTTGCCTTAGGGTAACTGAGACTCAGGCCTACTTTCTGGTTGGTCTTTAGTGAATTTGTCTTGACAGGTGTGTACCAAGTTGCTCTGAGCCCTACACTACAACCCAAGTCCTATAAAAATATATATTATTTGGAGCACAATAAATAAAAACTTGGGGCTCAACCTTAAGGTCTGAAAAGCAAACAGCCAGTCACTGGCTCTCACCTCTACCTCTGTCTGAAATGGCGATCCTACCTCTAAGAATCTCAGAATGAGACTGAGTTGTCACCTTCTGTTTTATAATCCTCTCTAGCTTTGGTATTTAAGGTGTGCACCACTGTGATTAAAGACATGCACTGCCCATTTCTATGGCAAACTAGTGTAGCTACTGGAATTTTTTTTTTGTTTTGTTTTGAGACAGGGTTTCTCTGTAGCTTTGGAGCCTGTCCTGGAACTAGCTCTTGTTGAGCCACCACCGCCTGGCAAGAATTGTAATTTTTAAAAATAATGCTGCATCAGGGCAGTGGTGGCACACGCCTTTAATCCCAGCACTTGAGACAAAGAGGCAGGTAAACCTCTGTGAGTTTGAAGCCAGCCTGGTCTACAAGAGCTAGTTCCATGACAGGCGCCAAAGCTACAGTGAAACCCCCTCTTGAAAAATCAAATACTACTACTAATAATAACAATGCTGGAAGTCTTTTAGTTATCTGGAAACCAAGATGGTAGACTATTTCAGTAAAATCTGAATTTACCCTAAAATTGACAAAGAAAAATAAAGAGGGGAAAAAAATGGGAGGAATTTCACTGGAAAAAGCAATGCTAGCACTAGTGATATCAAGAGATGTAAAACACTTCTCTGCCAAAAGCTTAAACTGGAACGTAATGTGGAAAGATATAGCAAATGTTTGGCAAATTCTTAAAACTGAAATAAAACTAGGAAGCGTGTTTAAACAGCTTTGGCTGAGTGATATATGTAGCAAAACATATCAGCAATGTGTTTGGGGCCAAGATTGTGGAAAAGAAGCACGAGAATGTGAACATACAGAAAATTAGACCACAAATCTTTCTAGATGTGGCCATTGGAAGAAACAAAAACAGCCAACTTGGGTATAAAGCAGTCATTTTTGATGGGTTTGGGCAATGGGGACTGCCGGAGCGTCACAGCAGGGAAGGGAGGGAGCATTTTAATCAATATTGGGAGCAACTCAATCCTGAGCACAGTTTTGGGCTCTTTCTTTCTACTATGCTGCCCAGCCTGAACTCACTCAACGCCCCTGAACTCAAGGAAGTCTCCAGAATGGGTGGGACTAAGGGAGTGTACCACCCTCGAGCCAAAACTTCTGTTTGCTTAAGTGGGATGGCTAGTTTTAACACAAACTCCTAAAATAGAGAAAAATGCTCCCCGGCTCATGTTGTAGTCTCTGTGGAATAGAGCCCTGTATTAATCAGCTTCCTATCACTGTAGCAGAATGCCAAGATATGTAACTTAGAAAGAAAAAAAAAGTTTATGTTGGTTCATTTTTAAAGCCCTTTGCTTTGGCTAGTGAGGTGGCCTTCATGGTAAGCGCACAGTTGCAGCAAAACTATTCAGCTCATAGCCTAGAAGAAAACAGAGGGCAGGGGGTCATAGTCTTCTTAGCAATCTCCTTCAACCACCAAGGGTCTCTCACTAGACTACACTTCCTAAAGGTTCCACTGCCTACCAAAAGCCCTTCTCTAGAGAACACATACTTAGAACATGGACCCCCTGGGAGACGTAGCATGAATTCTAATTGGTCTTAATTAATCAAAACCCAGAGTTAGATATAGGGGTTAAAGTCGAAGATGAGAGAAGCAGAGCATTAAGCCACTAAGAGAACTTTTACCTCTCCCAATGCTCAGATGGAAGGGGTGATCCCCAGACTTCTAGACTGCACTGTGCTCCACCAAACCTCAGATTCCACACTCTCCTAAGTTCCTGTCTCTTCTCCTTTATAGTCCTCTCTCCACCCAGCCATATTGCTCCTGACTCCACCTTCCTAAAGCTGGGACTAAAGGTATGTGAATCCCAAACACTTGGATTAAAGGTGTGAACCATCTGGTTCTATTTCTGGATCAATCTTGTGTAGCCCAGGGTAGCCTTGAACTCACAGAGATCCATCTGCCTCTGTCTCCCAAATTCTGGGATTAAAGGTATGTGCCACCACAATCTGGCCTCTCGTGGTTTAGCTTTGCACTCTGATCTTCATGCAAGCTTTATTTTATTAATGTACAAATAAAATATCACTACAGGGGGACATTAAGTATTCAAACTAAGGACCAGAGAGATGGCTCAGCAGATCAAAACGCATGCAACTTAAGCCTGACAACCTGAGTTGGTCACCAGAGCCTATGATAAAAAGAATGTTGTCTTCTGATTTCTACATATGCACTATGACACATGGGTGCCCACATTCACACATATACAGAATACATGTGTACACACAGACAATAATAAATTTTTAAAAAGGACAACTTGAGCTGGAAATCTAGCTTAGTTGTTTATCTAGCACGCGTGAAGCCCTGGATTCTATCCCTATTACCTAAAACTGGGTTTAGTGGCACTGGCCCATAATCCCAGAACTCAGAGGTGTAGACAAGAAGATAAGAAGGTCAGGGTCATTCTTGGGCTTGTTGCAAGCTTGAGGCTAGCCTGGGCTACAGGAGAACCTGACTCAAAACAAAACAAACAGCCGGGCAGTGGTGGCGCACGCCTTTAATCCCAGCACTTGGGAGGCAGAGGCAGGCGGATCTCTGTGAGTTCGAGACCAGCCTGGTCTACAAGAGCTAGTTCCAGGACAGGCTCCAAAACCACAGAGAAACCCTGTCTCGAAAAACCAAAAACAAACAAACAAACAAACAAACAAAAATAAATGAACAAAACCAAGTAAACAAAGAAACAACCCCTCTCATTTTACTAGGCAAGTCCATTTAGTAACTGTGGCCTAGAGACCCAACGTTGACCAGCTCATAGGTACCAGAGCTGAGATTCTGGTCCAAGTCTGCTTCCAAAAACAACAGTGGCCAGGACATAGTGGACAGATAAAACAAGACTGCTGGACTGGGATAGCGGGCGAATTCTTGGGGGAAGGGAGTCGTGATGCAGCTCTTTGTACTGTGATTAACATGAGAGAATCAACCAAAAAGGGGAAATATTGTTTATTTACAGACAAGGTCTCATGTACCCCAAATGGCCTAACATTTGCTATGTAGACCAGACTGGCCCCAAGCTCATAGAGATCTGCCTGCTTCTGCTTCTGCTTCTGGGTGTTGGGGATTAAATGAAAGGTTTATTTTGGTTGGAACTTAGTTATATCATGACAGAGGTGTAATGAACATGGAAACAGATCCCTCTGAATGAGAAAAAAAGGGGGAATCTGTAGTGTAGGCAAAGTAGGAAATCTATAAGGATAAGTATAATATAGAAAATAGGAAATTAAGAAAGAAAACTGTGTGAAGTAGAAAATTATTAAGGAGAAGTATTAAGAGAACATTTTGCCCACTTGGAGGCTGCCACACTCATCTGGCCCTGCCGAAGGGGAAGGCTGCACCAGTAACCTTGGTAACAAAAGTAACCTTGCCACTCGATACTGATAGCCTAGAACATCTGGCTATCAGAAGGATCAAACGGGAGACTGTTTCGAACAGGGATAAAAAGAGAGGCAGAACACAAGAACATGTGCTCAACTATGTTCACAGCAGCTTTGTTTGTCATAGCCAGAACCTGGAAACAACCTAAATGCCCCTCAATCGAAGAATGGATAAGGAAAACATGGTACATTTACACAATGGAGTACTACACAGCAGAAAAAAATAACGGTAGCTTGAATTTTGCAGAAAAATGGATGGAGCTAGAAAACATTATTTTGAGTGAGGTAACCCAGACACAGAAAGACAATTATCACATGTACTCACTCATAGGTGGTTTTTAAACATAAAGCAAAGAAAGCCAGCCTACAAACCACAATCCCAGAGATCTTAGATAACAATGTGGACACTAAGAGAGATTTACATAGATCTAATCTACATGGGAAGTAGAAAGTATAAAAAGACAAGATCTCCTGAGTAAATTAGGAGCATGGGGACCTTGGGGGAGGATTGAAGTGGGGAGGGGAGAGTTAGGGAGGGGAGCAGAGAAAAAATGTAGAGCTCAATAAATATCAATAAAAAATATTAATAAAAACAAAAAGACACACACACAGAGAGAGAGAGAGAGAGAGAGAGAGAGAGAGAGAGAGAGAGAGAGGCAGAAGCAAGGCAGTTATCTCACCATCACAATGGCCCTAACATGCTGTTGAGCCTCGTAGTGAGATCTTCCAAACGCCTTGCCTCCCGAGAGCAGAACATTGCCAGACCACACAGACTACGTGGTCAAGAGTTGAGCTTGGCGGTCAAGCACCCAGTGTGGTCGGATATCCAGCCTGAAGAAACCCAAAAGTCCTTTTTAGGGCTAAAGAAACCCAACAGTCCTTTTCAGGACTGAAGAACCCTCACAGAGGATATCAGGTTGTATGATGCTATTTAATGCGTGTGTGAAATGTTAAGAGAAGAGCATAGATGTATTAACGCATGTGTTTAGTGTGTGGAATGTTAAGAGATATTTTATGGATAATTGGTAAAGATTAGGAAATGTTAATCGATAAGTTGTATTAAGGTTAAGAAGTGTTTTATGGATAGTTGATAAGCCGAATGGAGGTTAGGAATCAGTTTTATGTATTAGGATTAGTAGGATTAATAATTGTGATATTGAATTGTTTGTGTATTGCCTATCACGGTCCTCACATGCGTACTAAGAGTGTGAACTCCCTTAATGCATTAGATATAGAAGCTACTAATAAAGAATCATTATAAAGACAATTCTTTTGCTCGGTCTGGTTACTCATCGATCTCTGGAGAGAAGTGCACAGGGTCCTCACGGCACTACTCGCAAAAGAACCTTGAGCCGGGAAAAGTCACGGTGATTGAAGTGGCTAACCCAACAGCTCACGACAGAGGCTTGCAGTGAACAAAGCTGATTATAGTGGCCAAGCAATGAACAACAGAAAGTAAGGGGAACTACACAGACTAGTTTTATGTCAGCCTGATCCAAGCCAGAGTCATCTGAGAGGAGGGAGCCTCAGTTGAGAAAATTCCTCTATAAAATCAGGCTATAAATAAGCCAATAGGGTATTTTTTAATTAATTATTGTTGGGAGAGGGTCCAATCCTCAATGAGGGTATTTCCATCCCTGGGCTGGTGGTCCTGGGTTCTATAAGCAAGCAGGCTGAGCAAGACATGAGGAGCAAGCAAGCCAGTAAGCAGCACCACTCTGAGTCAGCTCCTGCCTCTAAGATCCTGCCTTGTTTATGTTCCTCTCCTCACTACTTTTGATGATGTAATACTGAACTATGAGTGAAGAAACCTTTTCTTTCTAAAGTTGTTTTTGGTCATGGTGTTTCATTAAATCAATGGAAACCCTAAGTCAGGGCTAGAGTCCCAATGCCCCCCTCAATAACATATCCCCACCACCCTTCTTCCCCAAAGTCCTCCCCTCCTAAAGAATTTTACCGCCTCCAAACTATGTCATGGGCTAAGGACCAAGCTTGTAATGCATGGCTGTTTGAGAGATACTCACCCCAAAACCCAGCAGAGCTCTTATATGGGAAGAAAACATAGGCAGGAACGGTATTGGAATGGAGTAGACGCTGCAGGAAGAGACGGATGCAGAGTGTACCAGGGTAAAGGCAAGGGAAGCTTTGACTGGTGGTGGCAGAATTCATATTTTTATTTTTTTGGTTTTTTGAGACAGGGTTTCTCTGTAGCTTTGGAGCCTGTCCTGGAACTAGCTCTTGTAGACCAGGCTGGCCTCGAACTCACAGAGATCCACCTGCCTCTGCCTCTTGAGTGCTGGGATTAAAGGCGTGTGCCACCACTGCCTGACTGAATTCATATTTTTATACCAGGCAGGGGAGGGTATCTGATAAAGATTGATGCTGGCAAGCACCAGCCACCAAAAGTAAGAGTCCCTCTTTTAAAAGCCTGAAAATCGACTTGAGAAGCAGCGCGAGTGTATATGCTACATTCTTCAAAATGTTGAAGCAGCTCAACTCAAAAGACATTTAAGGGCTTAGATAACATTTTGGGATTCTTTGGAGATTATAATGCTTCTGTAACAGGTTCTCAAACATAATAAGCAACTGGAAGCACACACACACATGCACACACACCACTCTGCATGAAAATGCCAAGTGCAGACTTGCTTTATCACCCATTTCACCAACTCTTCATATTTCTTCAACACTTGGCTTTTCAGGAACATTTTTTCTCCTGGGAGATGTTTTGTTTTTTTATACTTACTGGTTTTTACAGATCAAGATGTTAATAGAAATAAACAACTTGGAAAAATTGGATGTGTGTTGTCATATTTAGAAATATGAGGGTTTTTTTTTTTTTTGGTTTTTCAAGACAGGGCTTCCCAGTAGCTATGAAGTCAGTCCTGGAACTTGCTCTGTAGACCAGGCTGGCCTTGAACTCACAGAGATCCATCTGCCTCTGCCTCCTGAGTGCTGGGATTAAAGGCATGCACCAACACAGCCTGACTGAAATATGAGAATTTCTAAGAAGGAAAATTTCACGTTTTGCCCTTTGTGATATAATGGTGTTTCTGTGGAAGTCTGTGCATGGTAGTATGCTCATAGGGTCTAGAGCATAACCAGCTGGCAATAAAAATATGTCTTAACATATTATGAAATGAGGGTTGGATACACAGCTCAGTGCTGAAGAACATGCACCACTCTTGCAAGAGGACTCAGATTTAGTTGCTAGCACCCGCATCAATCAGTCCCCAACCATCTGTATCTCCAGTACCATCAGAAGGAGTCTGATGCCCTCTTCTGGCCTCCATTGGTATCTACACACATGTGATGTATATGAACTCACAAAGGCACACATACAGATACTTCAATAAAAATAATAAATGAATCTTTTCAAAAACATGAAATGAGACATTGTAAGTAAACACATGCATCTTAGAGTTAGGCACATGCTGCTGCCATGGTAGTACCATGTTCTGGGGTACGGGGTTACACACTAACCTTCTATGGTTACTCTGAGGCTTAAATGAGAGCATGTGATATAGACCTCTTGGAACATAATGCTACGTGTCTTTTGGCTGCCTGGTTCTAGCACAAAGCAGAATGAATCTAATAATAAGCTCCTTACAAACCCAAGAGCTGTTCTGTCTTTGTTTTGCTGAGTCTTAAATTCTAGCACTAATTGCTTTGCAAACAGGTAGCTGCTTACACTGTGGAGACTGACCTAATGGTACCGAATGGTTCTAAACCAGCTTTTCAAAGGTGGGACCACCAACTGCAGATGATCTAAGAGCCTGCTGATACTGTAGTATAAATGTTAAGGCTGTGGAACTTGCCAGGTTGTAGTGGTTCAAGCTTTTAATCCTGGCACTCAAGAGGCAGAAACAGGCAGGTCTCTGTGAGTTCCAGGCTAGCCTGGTCTACAGATCTAGTTCCAGGACAGCTAGAGCTACCCTGTCTGGGATTAAAGGTGTGTGCCACCACCACCAGGTTCCACCTCTTTTTCTTTTTTCTAAAGATTTATTTATTATGTATATAACATTCAGGCCAGAAGAGGGCACCAGATCTCATTATAGTTGACCACCAGGTAGTTGCTGGGAATTGAACTCAGGATCCCTGGAAGAGCAGCCAGTACTCTTAACCACTGAGTCATCTCTCCAGGCCCTAGGCTCCACCTCTTAAAGGGCCCACCACCAACCAACAGTGGAATGCTGGGGACCAAGTCTTTAGCATATGGACTTTTGGGAGACACTGAGGATGCAAATGACAGCAGGAATCGGGGTGTATTGGTAGGCATTCTTTTTATCCTTCCCTTTCATGTTTTCATGTAAAGAAAAAAGCCCTAATTTCACCCAAGAATGTTGCTGGCAAAGCAATACTTTTATTAAACGTAGAGTTCCTAAGTACTTATCCTTTGGAACTAGAAAAAAAACATCCTGAGTGAGGTAACCCAGACTCAGAAAGACAAACACAGTATGGACGTACTCATAGTGGATAGGGGTTAGTGAGAAACCAGGTACTAGGGAAACTCCCAGGAATCCACAGGAATGACTCCAGCTAAAAAATCTAAGCAACAGAGGAGAGGGGGCCTTACTTGCCCTTCCGCTGTAAGCAGATTGATGACTACCTCAATTGTCATCATAGAACCTTCATCCAGCAACTGATGGAGACAGATGCAGAAATCCACAGGTAAGCACTGGGCCAAGCTCCTGGAGTCTAATCATAGAGAGGGAGGAGCCAAGTCTGGATAGTTATAGTTTTCCTTAGTTATGATAAAAGATAAAGTAGATATAAATATTATAACTGTAATTCTTGCTTGATGGCTGTTTTGTTATATGAAATTTTACTATGTTAAAGTTAAAGCCTTTCTTTTGTTTAAACAGAAAAAGGGGAAATGATGTGGAAGTGACTTATTAATAAGGAAACTGCCTAAGCCCATTGATAGGCCCACCCTTAGGTGGGTGGAGTAAACAGAACAGGATTCTGGGAGAGAGAAGCTGAGTGAGGAGTCGCCATGATTTTCCTACGCCAGGCAGACGCAGGCTAGAATCTCCCCGGTAAGCACACCTTGGGGTGCTACACACCTTATAAGAAATGGGCTAGTCCAGGTGTGAGAGTTAGCCGAGAAGAGCTAGCCAATAATGGGCCACGCAGTGTTTAAAAGAATATAGTTTCTGTGTAATTATTTTGGGTATTAAGCTAGTCATGTGGGCGGCCGGGTGCCGGGGACGCAGCAGCCCCGCCGCTCCTTATTACTATACAAGTCCATGATGGGGACACCCACAGACACAGCTGATCCGAGCTAGAGGGAGCTCACTGACTCTGGACTGACTGAATAGGACTGAACTAGGCACTTTGAATGTGGGTGACAGTTGTGTGGCTTGGGCAGTTTGTGGGGCCACCTGTCGTGAAACTAGCCAGTATTTATCCTTAGTGCATGAACTGGCTTTTTGGAGCCCATTCCCTATGGAGGGACACCTTGCTCAGCCTAGATACAGGGAGGAAGGCCTTGGTCCTGCCTCAAGTGATGTGACAGACTTTGTTGACTCCCCATGGGAGGCCTCACTCTCTCTGAGGAATGGATGGGGAGTGGGGTGAGGGTAGTAGGAGGAGGGGAGGAAGAGGGAACTAGGATTGGTATGTAAAATAAAAAGATTGTTTAATAAAAGTGCTTATCCTTTAGATATTTTGAGTAATGAAATACGAACTGTATGCAAAACATTTCTAATGCATACTAGGGCATGACAGTTGTCTTAAGATCAGACACTTAAATCATTAGAGTCATGAGTTAAGACAGCCATGCCTGTTTTTCAGGAAATACCACTTTTACTTAAACTCAGTGAATGATAAATGACAGCATTCAGATTTTGTCAAGAATTAATGAAGTAAGATATCACTTCAAGTAAAACAAGTTAACAGGGGGCTGGAGAGATGGCTCAGTGGTTAAGAGCACTGGCTGCTCTTCCAGAGGTCCTGAGTTCAACTTCCAGCAACCACATGGTGGCTCACAACCATCTGTAATGAGATCTGGTGTTCTCTTCTAGCCTGCAGGGATACATGGAGGTAGAATGTTGTATACATAATAAATAAATAAATCTTTAAAAAAACAGCTAACAATCTCTATTATCAATTATAAAATTTGTAATTTTTCTAGCAGACTTTTGGAAAATGCATATCCACCTCAGTGAGCTAGAACTGTCCCAATACTTAAAGACTTTAATAGTAAGTACTGACAGGATCTCACACTGTAGCCCAGGGTGATGCTGAACTATGTAGCTCAGGCTGGCCTCAAATTTGGAGCATTTTCATGCTTTAGCCTCCTGAATTACTGGAGTCACTATATGAAATAAATATTATTCTTTTGATTCTACATCAAATGGCAATCAAGTGATAATATTTGGAAGATTTGCATAACTCAATGAACTTACTTTCCACATTACCAAAGTATATGAATACAGAATAAGTCATACATTACCTAAAGATCCATTCAACAGGATAATATCAGTACAAAACCAAAAAATAAAGATTCAAAAAGGTTGTTAAAATACTTCTCTTTTTTTATAAATGAAATAAATAAAATAGAGGTCAAAACAAAGCGCACAAAGATGGAAAATACACAGAGAATCTTGATACTGTATGCTATCATGCTCTGTTTGAATCATTTGAATGCTGAGGAAGGAGCAAGAGCTGCTAAAAGATATTTGCTTATAAATGCTGCTAAACTAACCCAACATAGATATTGTGAAAATGCCTTGACTTTGGAATTTGGATGTAAGGACAAGATACTTTGGAAAGGAGTTTCTTGTTTTGTTTTCACAGAGGACGAGATCCTGTTCATTTCTTCTATTCGGATATGGTATGATGGACCACGCCCTCCTGAAGGGTTGCTGTGAACGCCTTCAGAAAATTGCCTCACTCAACTGCCAACTAAGATGAAACCAGCACACAGGTTATACCATGGAAGACCTAATTAACAACGCCCCCATTCAGCAGGAAGCAGTTTGGAGAGAAAACTGCGCCCATGTTCCCAAATACGGTTTATAAGTGTTTTTTTTTACATTTAAAGGGGGAAATGGTATAGGTATGAATAATTTGCATTGATATGGATTTTGCTTTAGTGATTTAAATTTAAGGTCAATTTTGTTATAAGTATCTGTATTTCTGATCTTGATTAAGGTATTGTGATTGTGTAGTTCACTTAAAAATGTAATGATATAGGCTGTTAATAATCATCTATAATCGTCAAGTTAGTAGTCATGTTAGTTAAGATTTTCTAGATGTGCATAGATATATTTTAGATAGGCATTCTTCATATCTTTCAAAGGCTAGAGAATATGGCATTTTAAATGTTTTAATAACTTAGGGTTTTTCATGACAATGAGACACTCTGCTCCTGGCAGCACCAATCTACTTCGAGATGAAGATGGGCATCGAAGAGGATCCTTATGGAGTTTGATAGCCATTTGGGCAAGAAACTGTTCTTGCCTGGACTATTGCATAAACTGGAAACAGAGAACCCACAGAAAGAGGACTACTGAACTTGCCTAAAGGTGAGCTGATCTTTCGGGGTTCCTGATTCATGAAAGAGTCTGCAAGACATTCTTCAGGACAAGCAGATAGTGACTGCCTTTAAAATTTCCTGCTTTGTGGAATGTCTGCTGAAAACTATGGGCCTGTAGGCCAAAGACGGATGCCCCAACGGTACAGAGGAACTTTGGGTGACTGTACAGGCAGCGAGATGTCTCTGTCATTTCTAGAGTTTGAACGTTGCTTATTTCTTGTTTGCTTAGGTGATATTGTATCTTTCTGGAGTCTTTGATGGAATTAAGAATAGTTAGTTATAGTTATACTTTTCTTTCCTTAGTTATGATAAAGATTATTGTAATTTTTACTTGATAACTGTTTTATGTAATTTTGCTATGTTAAAGTTAAGGCCTTTCCTTTTTGTTTAAACAGAAAAAGGGGAAGTGATGTGGGAGTGTCATATATCAATCTGTTTATCAATCTGTTGATTTCATTGGTTAAAATAAAGACACTGCTTGGCTGGTCCTATAGGTTAGAACATAGGTGGGTGGAGTAAAAAGAATAGTATGCGGACAGGAAGAGGAAGTGAGCTCAGAGAAGCACGCAGCTCCGCTCAGAGACAGCAGCCTCCTGTCTAGCGGGCAGACAGGATGGCCCAGCTCTCTGAGGCACACACGCGATGAAGCTCCGACTCAAGATGGATGTAGGCTAGAATCTTCCCGGTAAGCGCACCTTGGGGTGCCTACATAGATGATTAGGAATGGGTTAAGAGGTTGAAGTTAATGGGCCAAGCAGTGTTTAAATGAATAGTTTGTGTGTTGTTATCTCGGGCATAAGCTAGCCAGGCAACCGGGGTGTTGGGGACACAAACCCCGACACTCCTATTTCAACACAGGATATACCTTAAGGAGAACAGATTGGGGGGGGGGATTTTTTTTTCTTTCTTTTTATTTGAGACAGGGTTTCTCTGTAGCTTTGGAGCCTGTCCTGAAACTAGCTCTTGTAGACCAGGCTAGCCTTGAACTCACAAAAATCTGCCTGTCTCTGCGTCCCGAATGCTGGGACTAAAGGCATGCACCACCACCCAGCTGAGAACAGATTTTAATTCATACATTTTAATCAAAATAAAGCATCACCAGTTGGAGAGATGGCTCAAGGGTTAGGAGCTGGTACTGCTTCCCCAAAGGAGCTCAGTTCAGCTCTCAGCGCCCACGCTGGGTGGCTTTCAGCAGCCTGTGACTTCAGCTTTCAGAGGCTCCCATGCCCTTTTCTGGTCTCCTTGGGCAACTGCACTCGTGTGCACAGGCCTACAGAAACACAACTTTTTAAAAAATCTTAAAACTATCAAGTTAAGTATCACAAAAAGTTAGTTTTTTGTTTAAGCAGACCTTATAGATATTTGCAAAATGAAAAATACCGCTTTTCTCATTAGCTTTTGTTTGTTTGAGACAGGGTTGCTCTGTATAACTGCTCTGGCTGTCCTTGAACTTACTCTGTAGACCAGGCTGGCCTTGAATGCAGAGATCCACCTGCCTCTGCCCCCAAGGCCTGGTATCACCATGCCCAGCTTCATTAATTTTTAATTTGGGGATATAATTATTCATAATATATATTATAATGTGTTTATTAGAAGTATTTTTAAATATAATATTAGAACTTCTTCTATATTTCAGTGTCTCATATGGCAAATATAAATATCTAAACCTATGTTAAATATGGTAACTTTTATTGTTTTTATTGAGCTATACATTTTCCCACTCCTCTTCCTCCCTCTGCTCTCCCCTTCCACCTTCCTCCCAGCCCCCCACACTCCCAAATTACTCAGATCTTGTCCTTCCTAGGTGGATCCACGTATGTCTCTCTCAGGGTTCTCTTTGCAGTCTAGGTTCTCTGGAGTTGTGTTCTCTGTAGGCTGGTTTTCCTTTGCTTTATATCTAATATCTGCTTATGAGTAAGTACATATTATATTTGTCTTTCTGGGTCTGGGTTACCTCACTCAGTATGTTTTTTTTTTCTGGTTCTAAATACCTGTTTTTAATGTCTTCAATAACTTTTAAGAGTGTATAGTGATTCTGAGACCAAACAGTTTAAGAAACACATTCTGGCTGGGTGGTGGTGGCTCACACCTTTAATTCTAGCACCTGGGAGGCAGAGGCAGGCAGATCTCTGTGAGTTCAAAGCCAGCCTGGTCTACAAAGAGAGTTTCAGGATAGCCAGAGCGGTTACATAGAGCAACCCTGTCTCAAAAGACAAAACCCTCAAACACCCAAACAAAACAAAAAAGCATTATTCCGAATAGTTCTCCATACTTAACCTGACCTTTTTTGGACATTTATAGAAACATACTACTTACGAGCAAACTTTAGTAAGAAATGATTACTTCCATCTGGATGCACACTTGCACACCTAGCACTCCTGAGATGGAAGCAGAAAGATTCCAACTGCAGAGTCATCCTCAGCTACATGGTAAGTTTATAGCCAGCAGGGGCTACATGAGACCTTATTTCAACAAATTAAAAAAGCAGAAGCTAGAAGCTAAAATCAATCATGCAGTAGTTCATTTCCATAGCAACAACTAAATGAAGGCCGGCAAACCACTCTTTTCCAGGTGTGTCTTTCTTTTTTTTAAAAAAAATATTTATTTATTTATTTATTTATTATGTATACAATATTCTGTTTGTGTGTCTGCCTGTAGGCCAGAAGAGGGCATCAGATCTCATTTCAGATGGTTGTGAGCCACCATGTGGTTGCTGGGAATTGAACTCAGGACCTTTGGAAGAGCAGGCAATGCTCTTAACCGCTGAGCCATCTCTCCAGCCCCCCCAGGTGTGTCTTTCTGCATTAAAGAAAAGCGAATAGCCCAAGATCCCTTTGCTTAGGAAATCCTCTTGTTCTCCATTTGTGCCTCCATGTAGATTAGAGAAGAGATTTATCCTTTTGTGTTTCAAACATGGCAAAGGGGCGCTTCATCTACAAGTCTGCGAGGACCTACAAATTCTACCCGAGGTGCGTGTGACAGGACATAATAAAATCTACCGGAACAGTCCATTGCTCCATGGAACTGCGGCTAAGTGACTATTATAGCTCAAAAAATTTCTGTGTCTAGCCGTGGTGGTGCACGCCTTTAATCCCAGCACTTGGGAGGCAGAGGCAGTTGTATTTCAGTGAGTATGAGGTCAGCCTGTACTGCAGAGTGAGTTCCAGGACAGGCTCCAAAGCTACACAGAGAAACCCTGTCTCGAAAAACAAACAAAAAACAACAACAAACAAATTTGTTATGTCTTTTTCCCAAAGCCAGCCCCTAGGCTCCAGACCTTTTTGGATTGATTCTTGCCTTTGGTCTGAAACTGGATTGGCATACATGGTTAATTGGTTAGGCTCTGTATTTAATAAAGAACAAAACCCACGAGAAACGTTTCAACTTCTGGGTGTCCTAAAATTTCCATTTCACCGGGATGTAAAGTGCCAAGGTATGACCTCACTAAAAACTAGGTTGTCATTGAAGAGGAAAAGGAAACAATAAAAACCAGTTCTGGCTTCCGACGGAATTGAAAAAAAAGAGGCACACAGCATCACCGGTATGGTCAAAGAAAGACCTGACTGGCAGTCACCCTGTGGAGTCGTCCTGCTTTTCTCTCTCCAGGAAGCATGTACTGAATCAACCCATATTTTTTTTTTAAAAAAAATCTCCACTTATCTTCCTTAAGACAGGTCATATGTTAAGAAAGACTAATGATTTACTGGGAATCCTGGAGTCTGCCTGGCAGGACCCAAATCTCGGGCCTGAGTTTCTTCCCATGCAAACTGAAAGGATGACAGCAGTTTGTAAAATCCTTGTGGGATTAAAATAATGCACATAGACCAATCAAATGAAAAGCTGGACACCACACAGGGTCGTTATTTACTGAGGAAAGTCTTTGTTTCGTATTCTCCATCTGTGAGCAGTTTTTTCCGTTACTTCTCCACAAAACCTTTTCTCTCTCGGCTGCTGGTGGAAGCATCTGCTCATATCCCTGAGTCATCAGCGTCTAGATGCTGGGTTCCCCGAAGTCATTCCTCCGCCTCTTGTTTCTCTAGGGCTCCCTCTCCCGACTGCTTAGCTCTCCTAGGGGTCCAGGTCGAAATTCCCGGACTGCTTATGGCTCGCGGCTGCTTGGCTACCTGACCCACAGAACTGTCCGCAGCCTCGTCGGAGACACAAGACCCAGTCATTTCAGGGATCAGGACTGAGACTCACGCCAGGCCCCGTGTGGAAGCGGAGGCGCCGGAAGGATGTGCGCGCCCGCCGCAGAGCTCCCTCCGAGGTGAGAGCGTGGGAGTCAGGAGGAGGCCACACCCAGAGGTGAGCGCGCGGGGGGCGTGGCCACACCCGGGCGAGAACGAGGCTGGGGGCGTGGCCGAGTGCCCACCGCGAGGGTGGGAGTCGCGGGGGCGGAGAGCCACATCCTTAGGTGAGAGCGCAGGGGGCGTGGCCACGGGACGACCGGAGGCCGGGGGTGTGGCTGTGCCGGAGGAGCGACTGCGGCCCTCTCGGGACGCGCCGGGCGTCCCCACGGGCGGCGCGCGCAGCCGCCTGCGACGCGTGAGGCCACGTCGGGGTTAAGCCGGCGCCACCTGGGCGCGGCTGAGGAGAGCCGAGCGGCGGTGAATCCCGCGCGGGCGCGGCGAACAGGTGCCCGCGCGCGTCAAGCGCCGGCCCAGGGGCGGGGAGAGGGGCGCGGCCGGAAGCGCGGGGCGGGTGCCTCGGCCCGGTGAGCCGAGGGGCCGGGAAGGCAGGAAGGAACGCTCCGGGGCCGCGCGACGCAAGATGTCGAGCCGCCGCCTCGGCCCCTGCAGCGGCAGCAGCAGCCGCCGCCGCCGCCGCTGCTGCCGCCGAGCCGGGGGACATGGAGCGCGGCTGCAGGGAGCGGCCGACGGCAGCAGCAGCAACCACGAGCGTCGCAGCGACAGCGGAGCGCAGCCCGCCCCGTGAGGCGCTGGCCGGCCGGCGGCAGCAACAGCAACAGGGCGGCTGAAAACCGGGCCTCGCGGCGACCCTCTCCGCGGCCTCCCCTCCGCTTCGCGGCCCCGCACTCTCTCCTTCCTCTGCCGCTCTCGCCGACCCCCTTGCCCCCTCGTCCTCGTCCCGGGTGCGCGCCGCAGCTGAGCCTCGGGGGCGGGGGCGCGTGCCGCCGGCGCGGGGGAGGGGCGGGCCGCCCGCGCGCGCCGCGCCCAGGGCTCGCGGGGACCCGGGGGGCGCGTGCCGCGGCGCGAGGCGAGGCGAAGCGCGGGGCGGCGCGGCGGGGCCCCTCCCCCCCCCTGCAGCCTGGCGCGCGCCGGCCGGGCCGCACCGCTGCGGGCTCGGCGCGCGCGGGCCATGTCCGCCTTCTGCCTGGGCTTGGCCGGCCGAGCTTCAGCACCCGCCGAGCCGGACAGCGCCTGCTGCATGGAGCTGCCCGCTGGGGCCCGGGACACAGTCGGGAGTCCCGCCGCCGCGGCCGCCGCGGCCGCCGCCGCCCTCGTCTCTTTCCCGGGGGCCCCGGGGAACTGGAACTGGCCTTAGAGGAGGAGCTGGTGTTGCTGGCGGCCGGGGAGCGGTCGTCCGATCCCGGGGAGCATCTACAGGCGGAGCCGGGGTCTCCGGCTGAGGGGCACGGGCCGCCTCCGTCCACCCAGGATCCCGAGCTGCTGTCGGTGATCCGACAGAAGGAGAAGGATCTAGTGCTGGCGGCCCGGCTAGGCAAGGCACTGCTCGAGAGGAACCAGGACATGAGCCGACAGTACGAGCAGATGCACAAGGAGCTCACCGACAAGCTGGAGGTGAGGACCTTCCAGCGGCATGAGTGGGAAGCCGGGTACCTTCCTATTCCTGGGCAGTTTGCGGAATCACATGCCCTCCCTCCTTTCATGCTTATCCTAGCTCGAAGAAAATCATTGAGAACAGGGGGCAGGATGGATAGTTTTAATGACCATCAGAGCATTCATGGAACCCACCTGACTTTCACACTCAGCTCAGGTGTGGGTCCTTGCACGTTTCCCACTGCTGTGGGCCGTTCTATATATGTACTGTACACAGCGTCTAAAATAGAGCTTACAGTATGACTAATTTATACAGCACTGAGGCGATATCTGCACACAGAAATGAGAACAGCGAGAAGCATTTAAAATATGCTTCAGGTGCTCAGAGAGGCAGTTAATCTCTAATCAGAGTCTTAGCCTAAAGCTTTCCAGTTTGGGCATTAAGGCCTCTGCATGCCCTTGTCTTAACTTCCTGGCAGAGAGTTGTGGGAAACAAGTGCCCCTAAAGGAGCTTTATATAGCTTTCAAATACTTGGGGATTAGGGAATATGGTTCCATTGCAGAAATCAGAGAGGCAGGGCTCAGCATGTGATCACTGGGAGTGGATTTAGTTTGGGTTTCAGTAGTTATCTGCATTTTATTAGTTTTCTGTGTCCTGACTCTCCACACCTAAGAGTTACTTTTAACTACTTTTAAATAGACACTTTTTTTTCGGGGGGTGGGGGGGTGTTGTGGTAAGGACATTTGCTTCAGTTGCATCTCCAGAACTCATGGGGGAAAGAACTGACACTAGCAATTTGTCCTCTGACCTACACACACCCCAACCAATTTTAGAATACAGTTTTAAAAATGTCAGTAATATTTTTGTTAATGCCATACAAGAAAGCCTTCTAGAACTATGCTTGATGTTTTTTATTTCTTTAAATTTTATTTATTGCTCTGAAGCAAAATAGGGTCTTGATGCAGTTCTGAAGAATGATTACCATTCTAATACAGTATATTTTCAAAATAAAATGGAGAGGGGAATCATGTTTGGCAGTGGAAAGAAGCACCTCTTCTGCCCCTGTGTTTACTATGGTTACCCGTTTTGTCTTCAACTAGTTCTTTTCATTCTGTCTGAACATCACACAGATGTGACTAGGCCACAAATGAATGCTTGTCAGGTTCCATCTCACTGCTACTGTTTGAACAGTCAGAATGTGAACTGGAAAACACTCCTGTAATAAGACTGTGTGTGTGTCTGCGGTCCTGTGACCTATCACAAGTTAAATCAGAAGAGAAAAGGAAACCATTGAGTGTCCAGTGTTTCAGCCGGCCTGTGAACTAGGCCTGCCAGTTGATGGGCTCTTGAGATAGGTCTGGGAGGTTGTCTGTGAAAGCTGGTCCTAGACTGCCAGAATGCAACAGAATGCTAACTTAGCGGTCTGAATTGTTTCATGTCCACTTGAAGGAGAGGTCTGGAAATAAAAGGGTGTCCTTTCTTCCTAGAGCGATTTGGTTACATGACACTGCACAAGAGTGCTACCCCAGAGATTTGTACCTGTGATGTGAATGCCTTCAGTCAGGGACTTAATTGAAGAAACAAAGAGCTTGAAAAGAGCATCCTATCAGTTTGATTAGTGATTGGTTTCATGGTGTAGAGTTGCACAAATCCTGGTTTCCACGTGGAGCTTTGAGTAAAGGAAAAGGATTTCAAAATTCCGCAGCAACAAAAAAGATTCTGCTGTAAAGGGATAAATAAGTGACCTTCGGCATTTTGTAATTGACTACATGGGCAAGAATAAAATAAAATAGCTTAAATAGCCTAAACTATCATTTAAGATCTTGTCTCTTCTGCAGTTCTGCTTGTGAATACTAGTGTTACACTTTTGAAATTATGGAGGTTGGTTGCACAGTATTTCCATTATATGCAACACTGCTGACTTGTCCATGGTGAAAGTGGGTAAGATAGTAAGTTATATGTCATGTGTACTCTACCACAACTTAAGCATAGATAAAAAAAATTTAAATTTACTTATACTTCTATATATATTTGAAAATTATCTTTTTTTCTTTAGATAGCGTCTCACTGTGTTGTTACTCATGTTGGTCTTGATGTCCTGAATTTAAGAGATTCTCCTGCCTCAGTTCCCAACTAATTGGACTGTAGGCATACACTGTATCTGACTCTTAAGATTTTTTTTTTGTGTGTGTACACTTGAAAATATATTCACTAGGGCTGGAGAGATGGCTCAGACGTTATGAGTGCTGGCTGCTCTTCCAGAGGTCCTGAGTTCAATTCCCAGCAACCACATGATGGCTCACAACCATTTATAAAGAGTCCTGGCATTCTCTTCTGGCCTGCAGGCAGAACACTGTATACATATACACTAAATATATGTATATATAGTTGCTCGTTAACTAGTGAATGTATTTATTTGATGATACTGATGATTGCGCCACCAATGTCTGCCCTTGTTAATTCTTCTAGTGCTACAATTGAGAATGACTTTTTTTTTTTTTTTTGGTTTTTCGAGACAGGGTTTCTCTGTGGTTTTGGAGCCTGTCCTGGAACTAGCTCTTGTAGACCAGGCTGGTCTCGAACTCACAGAGATTCGCCTGCCTCTGCCTCCCGAGTGCTGGGATTAAAGGCGTGCGCCACCACCGCCCGGCCGCAGCTATATTTCTTAATTAAACACATGGGAGTAATAATAATAATCCTTTAAGAAGGGTTTAATATTTTCTGAGAACTGTCAGATATTGACATCAAACACATTTGCTAACAAATTGGTTTGGAGTTTCAGCACGAGAGGGGAGGATATGGTGGCATGTGTTCTGATTCCAGGTACTATGAAGGATATTGACTTCTGAGTTCACCATGGGCAACACAGTGGGATCCTTTATCCAAAAATGAAATAATAATAATAAGTAGCAGTGGTGGTGTTCTCAGAATTGTCACCTTTCTGATTTTTGAACAGGCAAACCATAGTCAAGATCTTCCCTGCCTGCCACTCAGGAGTATATTGCTAGTTTTATATGCCACATCTAGGATTTTATCTGGTTATTACAAACATAAAAGCATTTGGTTTTGTGCAACTGTCTTTTTAAAGGTGTATTAATGGTTTAAAGATTAATGTAGACATTTTAGAGCTTACTAGAATATATTTTTCACATGCTTAAAAATCTAATTGAAAGGCCTTTTTATTATTTCTTCTGTACCTGTAATTAGCTCTTTTAATTTAAAAACATACATCTAACCAGGTCCTTATTTTTTTCTCTTACTATGAATTAAAGTACTAACTTGTGTTTATGTACTTTGCTCGCTGAAGACCATGTACAGATTCTTTTTTTCCCCCATATGGCAGAGAGTAGATTATCCATTTCTACAGAAGTAATCTCTTCTCTCTGGTATTTTCTCTTCCCATCCAAGCCTGATTCTCTTAGTTTAGTACTCTTTTTTTTTTTTAAATGAGGGATGGAGGGAGTTAGAAGTGAGTTTCTGAGAGTCACTACTAGACGAGGAGAAGGGCTGGGGATTCTGATGTACGTTCAGTGCTTGCTGCTCAAGAGAACAGAGCTTTTCCCTGGTATTTTTCATAAGCAGTGGCCGGGGCTTAGGAGGATGGTGTCACTTTATTAAGTATCTATTTTATTTAGACTAGTAACACTAATTTTTGTATTGTAGAAGTTGATTGATTTGTTCTTTTTTTTTCTCTTAACAGTTGGTTTTATATTTAGAGAAAAATTGGAATGGTAATACAGTATCCATATACCCCACATCCGGGCTCATCTTGTTACCAACATCTTACACTAACATACGCCATAATTAATAAAGTACCCTAAGTCTGTATCAAATGTCTTTTTTCTGTTGCAGGATTCCTTATTACATTAGTTTTTATGTCTCGTAGCCTCCTCTTAGACTTTTCTTGTTTTGGTGGCCTTGATAATCTTGTTGTTAATTTTCAAAGAACCATATAACCCTGGCAAACAAAAAGAAGCACAGGCAGACAGCGACCTCTATATTTATTATTATTCTCCTTAGACTTTACTGGTTAATTTTTTTATTTTTGTTTTATGTGCTTTGTTGGTTTTTTTGTTGACATGTATGTCTATGTGAGGGTGTCAAATCCCCTAGAATTGGAGTTACAGACAGTTGTAAGCTGCCACAGTTGGTGCTGGGAATTGAACTGAAGTCCTCTGGAAGAATAGTCAATGTTCTTAACCTCTGAACCATCTCTCCAGCCCATTTACTGGTTAACTTAATGCTTAAATGAAAATACAATTCTAGGAGAAATTTCCTAAAGTAAACCAAAGGCTAAATTCTGTGCAAAATTCATCAAGAGTTGAAACACCTGAAATGGGGGTTTGTTTCCTGTTAAAGAAATATAAGGACAGATTAGATCGATCAACACCACCTGTCTCAACTACACCCTACGGGTTAATTGGATTGTTTCACTTGCTTGGTTGGGCTGTTCACTAGCAGCTGTTGGCTAAATATTTTTAAGTCTCTGTTCTTTTAGAACACAAGCCTAATTTATCCGGCCTCTCAGTAACACTGTGGTTACTGAGTTCTTGGTGTTGCCTTCTGCTCAGCCGTTTTCATGTTGGACAAAACTAACAATTACGGTTTTAGAATTGAAGTTAGCTTTTATTTCTGCATTCTTTGTGAAATTTCCAGAGTGACTGAAAAGATCCTCAGTTTGGAAAGTTTCACATTATCAGGATAGAAAAGAGCAAATATTTTACATACTGGTCAGAGGTAGACATTTCTCCCTTGTTACTCCTTTTCCACATACTCCAAACTGAAAGTATATATTTTGTAAATATAAAGTTACGTGATTTTTCAGTCTGTATATTTGAGTGACTATAACCAAATGAATGGTCCCCTTAATGTGGTCAATTTGAAAGTTTTCATGAACACTGCCTTTGCCAGTGTACTCAATTTTAATTTTGGATTGCTGTTTTTATCTTTGTCAGGTTCTCTTGTCTGTTCTCAAACATGATAAATTTTCATTTTGGGGGAGTGAATTTGACTTGTAGAAACATTTACAAGTCACTCAAATTTGACATAATGAGACTGGTCTTCTAACGTGACGGTAAGCTGGCACTTGACGTTTCCAAAAGAAGCATTCCAAAATAAAAAAAAATTACGTTGAAAGATAACTTCAATTGCCGGGCGGTAGTTGCACACGCCTTTAATCCCAGCACTCGGGAGGCAGAGGCAGGCGAATCTCTGTGAGTTCGAGACCAGCCTGGTCTACAAGAGCTAGTTCCAGGACAGGCTCCAAAACCACAGAGAAACCCTGTCTCGAAAAACAAAAAACAAAAAAAAAAAAAAAAAAGATAACTTCAATTAAGAGTGTCTTTTCCCAGGAAGAATGACCTAGTACTCTGAAGGGAGAGAGTCAGAAATTCATTTTAGGGTGTTGAAAACCTCATTCCAGTCCTGCCTGAATCACAAGCTTAGGAAATGGATCAGAGTCGTTATTTTTTGTTTTTGAGATAGGATCTCACACTGTAGCCTGGGCTGAAGTACTTCTGCTTCAGCTTTCCCTGGGCTGGGATTACAGGCATGACGCACTACGCACAGTTTAAGTCAGTGTACTTTGAATAGTTAGCTCACCAAAGGTTAAGTACTGGTACTTTAGTTAGAATGAAGTAAAGATTTGGCTATTAGACGTACTACTTTCTGAATAGGAAAACATATTTGCGTCTGAATCACTCACTGTTCATCTCATACTGTGAAAAGATACGCTTGTTACCTTCGAGCCAGTGGACTCCTTTTTGATTGAATTGTTACTTCAAACCATCTTTAGTTTTCCAGAATACCATCTGTTACACACAATTTATTTTTACTATTGTCCTCCACTGGCATGAAAACCCATAAAGACAAAGACTGTATCTTATCTATCACCAATGTCTCTAGGTAAGTTTCTGTGCCTCAGCAACCACTCAAGAATGAATGGACAAGCCAAAAATAAACATTAATAATAATGTTTACTAATAATGCATGATTTAAAATAGGTCTGGCAGGGCGGCAGAGATTGTTCAGTGGTTAAGAGCACTGTCTTCTCTTCCTGAACTTGGTTCCCAGCACCCATATGGCAGCTTATAACCATCTGTAGGTTCAGTTCCAGGGAATTCAACATCCTCTTTTCACCTCCAGCACCAGACACACGCACATAAAATAAAACCTAAAACTGAACTTGCCTTAGTGCTTTTGAAATATAGTAGTATATTATATATACAGTAGCAAATATCTACTAACTTTGATTTGAAACAAAGTTACATCCAGTAACAAACACAATTCTGCTCTCCCATTTTCTGTTACTTACCATGTACTAATCACTTTGCTGCTTTTGAACTAATGTTAAGCATAAACGATGATTCTAAGCTGGACAGTGGTACTTCTGTAGCTGTGACTTGGACAACATGCCCTGTGTGCTTATTGTCTGTAGAAAAGTATGTAAAGGGAAAAGAAAAAGACTGTGGAATTTTCATACACACTCCCTTTTTTTGCCCCAGCACTTAGAACAAGAGAAACATGAACTGAGAAGACGGTTTGAGAATCGGGAAGGGGAGTGGGAAGGACGAGTGTCAGAGCTGGAGACCGATGTGAAGCAGCTGCAGGACGAGCTGGAACGGCAGCAGGTCCACCTTCGGGAAGCAGACCGAGAAAAAACACGAGCCGTCCAGGAGCTGTCAGAACAGAACCAGAGGTTATTGGATCAACTCAGCAGGGTGAGTCACAAGAATTTAATTGTAAAATATTCAAAGTGGGAACCAATTTCCTGTACTGGTAGGATATATGTGAAGAAACCATTCTGACCTCCATGGAACTTGTTGGAGTTGATTTTTTTCCTTCTGTGAGATAGATTTGGGAACTGAACTCTGGCCTTTGAGTATGGAGCCCAGGTGCTGTCAACAGGTATAACAAAGGAGTCAGGAACCAAGAGCAAGGCCCATGATTAAACCATCTGGGAGACTTGGTATCCTGGGCATCTTCTCACCTCTAAAATAAAGGTGGTGCATATGTCTGGTGTTTTTTAGCGCTCTGAAGATCTGTGATCCTTTACCCAGGGAAAGTCCATCTTCAATTGTAAAGTTGTTAATTCATTAGTTTGATACCTAGAGGTGCTGTCTTTAACTGAACAGCTTGGGAAAATGAGCATACTTTATGAAAGGAGTGTCTAAATTTAAGTTTTGTTTTATCTCTACATCAAGTAAGAGTTCTTACACATTTATAGATAGGATAGTGTCAGAAGTTAATTAAGGTCAAGACTAATTGCAAAGAAGATGATTGAGACTTAAATGAGTAGAAATCTAATTTAAATACAGTACATTCCTTTTAAATTTACAGAGTGGTCTGTAAGACCTGGGTTTACTATTGAAATTCAATTCTTATATGTTAAAAGCAAAACCAGTTTTTTTTTAGAAAAAATGTGGCCTCTTGTCCCATCCCTAATCACTGCTGCTCTTGAGGTCCCTGTGCCTTCTGTGTGGTCGTGGAGAAAGGCTAGAGGCAGCTGTGGTGAGTTGCCAAGGTTTCACTGAGGTGATAGTGGACAGTATGTGATGGTGCTTGCTGATTACATCACACTTGCTTGCTCTCCTTTGCGATGGTGAAACTTCCCACCTTCTAAAGAAGTGTGAACTAAATGCTATTAGTGGGGAGAGAGGAAAAAGAGAAAGAGATAATAAATGGTAACTTGGAAAGCAGCAACTCACAGAGAGATTTCAGCACATCTGTGAAAAATGAGGACATGGTTGTGGGCATAGCCGAGCAGCTTCCCTGATTTCATGGTGAGAATCTCTAACATTTGGACTGGCTGGGAAGCCAGAGCGGCATAGTCCAGAAGTCATTCACAGGGCTGCTCCACACCAGCCTTCCCGAATCCGTTCTGAAACCCTTTTTTAGTAACTGGAAAGGGATCTCTAGCCTTGTTCATTCATTATTCATGAAAGATTAACCAGAGAAGTCTGGCCAGTTTGCTTTATTCAAAAACATTTAATATTATTCTGGGCAAGTGTTTCGAGTGAAACTTACAGAATGAATGCCACAAAACAAAGCAGTCAAAGGGAAGTTAAATTTCTTGGGCCAGGTTCATGTGGCAAATGCAGATTCACCCATGATCTGGTGAATGACAGGCGAGCATGAGGGGGAAGTTAGAAAACAGATGCTGACAAAGGATTGACTCTGCTTATTAACTGGATGGGCTTGTTCATGCCGCGGTTTCCTTAACTTTAAAATGAAGTTAAAAATTTGTGCTGCAAGCCTGGCGGTGGTGGCGCATGCCTTTAATCTCAGCACTCGGGAGGCAGAGGCAGGCGGATCTCTCCGAGTTCGAGGCCAGCCTGGTCTAGCTCCAGCTAGTTCCAGGACAGGAACCAAAAAAGCTACGGAGAAACCCTGTCTCAAATCAAAAAAAAAAAAAAATTTGTGCTGCAGACAAGTAATATTGAAAGGAAAATGGAAAAATGTGGGTTGTGGATATAGCTCAGTGGTAGAGTACTTGCCAAGCTCGCCAGAGAGGCTGTATGTTTACTTTATAGCACGGCGATTTTCAGCCCGCAGTTCGCAACCCCATTGGGGTTGAATGGCCCTTTACAGGCGTCACCTGACAGCATCAGAAAACTCAGTTCATAACAGTAGCAAAATTACAGTTACAAAATAGCAGCAAAAACAATGTTATGGTTGGGGGTCACCACAACATGAGGAACTGTATTATAGGGGCTAATCGTTAGGGAGGTCGAGAACCACTGCTATAAGGGGAAGGGGAGAAATGCAATGTGTTTGTGTTGACCAACATATGGAGGTGCAGATTGTTTCTAAAGTGGCATCTTTAGAGCCGGCCTTTTGTCTGACTTCACTGTAGAAAATCCTGATGAAGTACTTCCAGTTATTTCTGGATAGCTCTGGAGTCTTGTTATCCTCTCTGGCCTTGAACATAGGCCCTAGTGGTTTTGTGGCTTCCTCGCCCTCTTTCTCCTTGTAAGCAGGACAAGTCCCTGAGGTTTCCATCAGAGCAAGTTTAGATTTCATTTTATTATTGTTTTATTAACTGGGTATTCAGGAGCCAGAGGAACTAAGTACTTTGAAGGGAATCAGAATCCTCATAGGAAAAAATAGCAGCCAGCAGCAGTGGTAGAAGGCCATGCTTTTTTTTTTTTTTCAATGTATGTAATGAGGTTCATTTGTTTGTTTTCCTGAGGCAGGGTTTCTCTGTGTAGCCCTAGCTGTCCTGGAATTCTCTCTATAGATCAGGCTGGCCTGAAACTCAGAGGTCTATCTGCCTCACTCTGCCTCCCCAGTGCTGGTACTAAAAGACATGCACCACCATGTCTCTTTATAATCATGTAATATATACTGTCAAAAATAGTCCAATACTTCTATAATACATTTTTTCAAAGTATTTTTACATGTATTTGCTTGACTGCCATGGTCTCTAAAGTTGTTCTTTTCTTTTTTTTCCCTTTTTATTATTATTATTATTACAAATTTTCACCTCCTCACCTCCTACCATTTCCCTCCCCTTCCCCCTATTTCCTCTCCCCCTCCCTCTCCAGTCCAAAGAGCAGTCAGGGTTCCCTGCCTTGTGGGAAGTCCAAGGTCCTCCCCCCTCCATCCAGGTCTAGGAAGTTGAGGATTCAAACAGACTAGGTTCCCACAAAGTCAGTATATGGAGTAGAATCAAAGCCCAGTGCCAGGGGACTGGAGAGATGGCTCAGTGGTTAAGAGCATTGCCTGCTCTTCCAAAGGTCCTGAGTTCAATTCCCAGCAACCACAAGGTGGCTCACAACCATCTGTAAAGAGGTCTGGTGCCCTCTTCTGGCCTGCAGACATGCACACAGACAGAATATTGTCTACATAATAAATAAATAAATAAATAAATAAATAAATAAATAAATATTTAAAAAAAAACACACACACACAGTGCCATTGTCCTTGGCTTCTCAGTCAGCCCTCATTGTCAGCCACATTCAGAGAGTCCAGTTTGATCACATGCTCCATCAGTCCCAGTCCAGCTCCCATTAGATCAGTCCCACCCTCACAGTGGATGGGCGCACCCCTTGCAGCCCTGACTTCCTTGCTCATGTTCTCTCTCCTTCTGCTCCTCATTTGGACCTTGGGAGCTCAGTCCAGTGCTCCAGTGTGGCTCTCTGTCTCTATCTCCATCCATCACCAGATGAAGATTCTATGGTGATATACAAGATATTCATTAGAGTGGCTATAGTATAGGGCCAGTTCAGGCACCCTCTCCTCAGCTGCTCAAGGAACAAGCTGGGGACATCCCCTTGGACACCTGGGAACCTCTCTAGAGTCCAGTCTTTTGCCAACCCTCAAATGGCTCCCTTAATTAAGATATATACTTCCCTGCTCCCATATCCACTCCTCCATCCTGTCCCATTCCCCCAAGCTCTCCCTATCCTCCCCTTCTCACTTCTCTCTCCCTATCTCCCCTTATCCCCCACCCCTAAGCTCTCAATTTTTGCCTGGAAATCTTGTCTACTTCCAATATTCAGGAGGATAACTACATGTTTTTTTTGGGGGGGAGTACACCTTCCTATTTAGCTTCTCTAGGATCATGAATTATAGGCTCAATGTTCTTTATTTATGGCTAGAATCCACTAATGAGTGAGTACATACCATATTCATCTTTTTGGGTCTGGGTTACCTCACTCAGGATAGTGTTCTCTATTTCCATCCATTCCAAAGTTGTTCTTAACAATAAACCAAAGAGCTGTATTGAGATGTAATTCATGCCCCATAAATGGTATCCTTTAAAGGCATGCAATTAGGTAGTTGCATTTACCGAGTTATGCAACCATCACTACTGTCTATCTAGAGAATATTTTACCTTCCCAAAAGAAGTGTTATAGCCATTAGCAGTAACTTTCACTATAATTTAAAACCCCCATGTCTCAACCCTTGGCAACTTTTATTTTCTTATTTTTTATTTTTTTATTTTTTGGTTTTTCGAGACAGGGTTTCTCTGTGGCGATGGAGCCTGTCCTGGAACTAGCTCTGTAGACCAGGCTGGTCTCGAACTCACAGAGATCCGCCTGCCTCTGCCTCCCTAGTGCTGGGATTAAAGGCGTGCGCCACCACCGCCCGGCCCCTTGGCAACTTTTAATCTACCTTGATCCCCGTGCTTTTCCTTGTTTTAGACTTTTCGTGGAAGTGAAATCCTAGCGTACAAAAGTAGCCTTTTGTGTGTGGCTCTTTTTACTTAGTGTTTACCAGATTCATCTGTGACTTCACCCATGTTGTGATTGGGAACTATCCCATTGTTATATGCAACAGTTTATCTGTTCACTAGCTGATGGACATTGCTGTTTCTATTCTTTGGTTGATATGAATAACCAAACATGAACATTCATAGACACGTTTTGTGTGTCCACAGATCTTTTTAGCTAAAATGGAATGCTGTGAGTATATATATCCCATGAGCTTCTGGATCTCATTATGATGAGGAAAGGAAATGGTATTGCTCTCATTCTACATCTAGGAAAACTTCAGGGAAGAAAGACATGTGACTTGATTAAGTTTCTTTCAATTTAGGACTAATTAGATTTTCTGTACCCTCCATTCCAGACTTCTAAGGCAGCAATAAAGATCATATGGCTTTGAAGCCAGACAGCCATGGGGCCAAACACCAACTCTGGCATTTACTAGCTGGTTGAATGTAGGAAAGTGGTTTTTGTTGTTGTGTTGTTGTATTTTTGGTTTTTCGAGACAGGGTTTCTCTGTGGTTTTGGAGCCTGTCCTGGAACTAGCTCTTGTAGACCAGGCTGGCCTTGAACTCACAGAGATCCGCCTGCCTCTGCCTCCCAAGTGCTGGGATTAAAGGTGTGTGCCACCACCTCCTGGCTGTAGAAAAGTTGTTTTACCTTTAGTGACTTCCTTTATATTCTAGAAACAACTATATTATTATTAACCAGGTCATGTTATAATGAATAAGTAATAGGTTCATGTAAGGTTCAAACCACAGCATGTATCTGGTGTATAAGCTTGATAAGTGGTAACCATCATGATTGTCATGTTCTCATTATGTAGATTGGATTTCTGCATCTGGTCAAATTTTATGTCTTAATAGTAGAAGAATTAAAAACAGTAAAAAAAAAGATACACAAGTGAAAAAAATAGTGGAAGAAAATGAAGTCTAAAAGTAAAAGTCATATATTATAAGTTTATAATAGTTTTTCATTTTAGTCCATAACTGATCTGGTGAGGGTTGTTTTTCTTGAAACGCAAGGGTTTCCCTCTATAACTCAGGCTAGTTTTGATCTTGAGATCTTTCCTCTTCAACCTCTCAAGAGCTGGGATTATAAGCATGCTCCGTCATGATCTGTTTTGTTTTGTTTAAAAAAAAATTTAAAATTAAAAGTGGGGTTGGAACTGGTTGTATTTTATTCCTTGATACCCTGTATCTACTGGGTATCATTTCATATGCTGAATTTATCTTCTCCAATTTCTAGTCATTTGGATAAAGTGTTCCTCTAAGTTCTCTCCTAGCTCCTAAGAGTCTATCCTTATCTTTTTTTTTTTTTTTTAAATTCAGGCTGACATGTTTGAGAAAAGTGTGGATTCACTTTCTAATTTAAAAAGTAACACCACGCCGGGCGATGGTGGCGCACGCCTTTAATCCCAGCACTCGGGAGGCAGAGGCAGGCGGATCTCTGTGAGTTCGAGACCAGCCTGGTCTACAGAGCTAGTTCCAGGACATGCTCCAAAGCCACAGAGAAACCCTGTCTCGAAAAACCAAAAAAAAAAAAAAAGTAACATCACAATAGGGCTTAATATAGTGGTTCTTAATCTGTGGGTTGATGACCCTTCTACAGGGTCACCTAAGACCATTGGAAGACACAGCTGTTTACATTACAACTCATAACAGTAGCAAAATTACAGTTATGAGGTAGCAGCGAACATAATTGTATGGTTGGGGGTCACCACTACATGAAGAACTGTATTAAAGGTTGAGAACCACTGTTTAATAGGAGCTGGAAGGTACTCTCCTCATCACTGTCAACAGCAGGACAACAGTGGGACCTGTCTTCCAGGAGATCTTGGCTTGGGTTAATATCTTAAAATGTTAAAGTGGGGATTGTTGGGAGTCCTGACACATAATGTCCAATTTCTAGAGCTTCTCTTCCATATAGCAACAGCAAAGGCATGACTCTGCTCTTTTGATGAGTCCTTTCTTTGATTGATCACTTTCTTTTTTTTTTTTAAATATTTATTTATTTATTTATTATGTATACAATATTCTGTCTGTGTGTCTGAAGGCCAGAAGAGGGCACCAGACCTCTTCACAGATGGCTGTGAGCCACCATGTGGTTGCTGGGAATTGAACTCAGGACCTTTGGAAGAGCAGGCAGTGCTCTTAACCACTGAGCCATCTCTCCAGCCCGATTGATCACTTTCTTAACTTACCATATCTGGACACTGCTGAGGCACCGTGTGTAGAAAGGAACTGCGGGCTGCGTTCCTGCCACCCGGCTCCCAGCTGCCTGGCTAGCTTATACCCCAAAATAACAACATACAAATTGTATTCATTTAAACACTGCTTGGCCCATTAGCTCCAGATTCCTACTGGCCAACTCTAACATCCTTATCAACCCACCTCCATTAATGTGTGTAGCACCACAAGGTGGTGACCCAACAGGAAGATTCTAGCTTACGTCCACCTTGGGTCGGAGCTTCATCACGTCTGTATCTGCCCTGGAGAGGAGCGGCATGGCATCTGGCTCACTTCCTCTTCCTCCCAGCATTCTGTTCTGTTTACTCTACCCACCTATGTTCTAACCTATCAGGCCAAGCAGTTTCTTTATTAATTAACCAATGAAAGCAACAGATTGATATGACACTCCCACATCAACCGTGGTATGTTCACAAAGCCCATTTACCAGCTGAAAGCCAAAACAGCCTTATTCCTAATGACAGTGATAACAATCATAGCAGGCTCCCGTTAAGCCTTTTCAGTCTTCAAAAGCAGTTGGAATAAGATACTATTTTCAAAACAAATCTCAGTTGTGTTAGTTAGAAACTTCAGAGGTAAAATAAGGTATTTCCACATTTTGGTTTTTTTTTTTGTTTTTTTCGAGACAGGGTTTCTCTGTGGCTTTGGAGCCTGTCCTGGAACTAGCTCTGTAGACCAGGCTGGTCTCGAAGTCACAGAGATCCGCCTGCCTCTGCCTCCCGAGTGCTGGGATTAAAGGCGTGCGCCACCACCGCCCGGCGGTATTTCCACATTTTATATCAATAAAACACAGCTCACTATTTGAAACACGAGGAACAGACTTAAGCACCTATTGACCAAACAATGGAGAAACCAATTGATTCCTTCTAGAGATGAGATTTAAAATTGCTTAAGGGATTCTGAGCTTTTTCTTCCTCAAAATGCACAGCTCTAGCGTTTGGAAAAACTGATTAGGTCATCATTTTGTACATTTGCCTATAATTTTATACATGACACATTAATTACATCATTCCCTTTCTTTTTTTCATGTGTACTACTAATCTTATGCTTGGTTCTAGACCCATTTTACTTATGGACTTACCCAGTACTTCAGTTCTGTATAGGACTGAATTATATTATGTTAGTGACTCTTTTTTTTATTTGTTTTTTATTTTTTGTTTTGTTTTTTGTTTTTTTTTTTTTTCGAGACAAGGTTTCTCTGTAGCTTTTGGAACCTGTCCTGGAACTAGCTCTGTAGACCAGGCTGGCCTCAAACTCACAGAGAGCCGCCTGCTTCTCGCTCATGAGTGCTGGGATTAAAGGTGTGTGCCACCACCGCCTGGCATTTTTAAAAATTATTTATTTAAAAAAAATTATTTATTTATTATTACACAATGTTTGGTCTGCATGCCAGAAGAGGGAGCCAGACCTCATTACAGATGGTTGTGAGCCACCATGTGGTTGCTGGGAATTGAACTCAGGAGCTCTGGAAGAGCAGCCAGTGCTCTTAACCTCTGAGCCATCTCTCCAGCCCCGTTAGTGACTCTTTGGATGGAATTATGATGTAGATTTTTGCTTTGTCTATTTAAAAACTTTAAAAAAACTACAAGGATACATAAAACTGCAGAGGAAAAATATAAATCCAGCATTTAAAAAATTGTAACATTTTGAAGCCAGATGTGGCATATCCCCATAATACTTGGAAAAATAAGAGCTTGGAAGGCTGAGACCAGTCTTGGGTTATATAGCAAAACCTTCTTTCTCTCCATCAGCCCGCCCAATCTTAACACTCTCTTCTATTTAGTTGAGATTTACTTATGGGTAGGTGTGTATATGTTTATTTTGCAGTTCTGGGGATAGAACCCAGGGCCTCTTGCATACTGTGCTTATTTTATTTTTTATTTATTTATTTTTTTTTTGGTTTTTGGAGGCAGGGTTTCTCTGTAGCTTTGGTGCCTGTCCCAGAACTAGCTCTTGTAGACCAGGCTGGCTTCGAACTCCCAGAGATCCGCCTGCCTCTGCCTCCTGAGTGCTGGGATTAAAGGCGTGCGCCACCACCGCCTGGCTACTGTGCTTATTTTAAATACGAAGAAAACATTTTTATTTGTGTATCAAATAAGTTTTTTTAAAAAGTTAAGATTGTAGCTCTCACTGCTGTCTACATTTTTAGAATTGGCTTTCTCATTCATACTTTTTGTATTTATACATACATAGATGTTTATAAATTCATGTTATGTGTACATATGTCATTACATGTCTGTGTATGCATCCATTAACTGTATAATTTTCTATATTTTAGATATTTGACAAATGGAAATATAATGTAAAATGATTTGCAACTCCTCGTCTGGGTACAATACTATGTTTTTGGATTTTACACAGGTTGATAAATATAGCCTTAATTCATCTATATTAACTGTTACTTAGCATTCCCTTATGCAGTGACAGTAAAGTATTATGTATTTTATTGGTGAACATTAAACTTCTAGTTTTTCCACTATTACAAATTTTCTGTGATGAATATTTCTGTGCCTTTTCTTCTTATGCACATATATTTTAATTTCTTTGTGCAATTAAATTCCTGTAACAGGAATTACTGCATCTGAGCGTAAACCCTTCTTCAGCTTTATGTAATATTGCCAAATTCTTGAAAGCTTTGTTACAGATTTCCAATCTTAATCAGAAATGTGTAAGAGTCAGTGTATATGGGTCTCATCTTTCTTTACCTGACTTTTCATTATTATCAGATTTTAAATATTCTTACCAATTCTTTGTATGTAAAAGGAAATTTTATTGTTTTAATTTCCATCTCATGAATTACTTGTGAGGCTGAACATCTTTTATCTGTATGTTTATTTTGAATTATTTGTTGCTTTCCTCACATACTTTATTGGGTTTTATTTGTTTTAACTCCTTTTGTTTTGTTTTGTTTTTAAAGATAGGGTTTTCTCTGTAGTTTTGGAGCCTGTCCTGGAACTAGCTCTTATAGACCAGGCTGTCCTCGAGCTCACAGAGATTCGCCTGCCTCTGCTTCCCAAGTGCTGGGATTAAAGGAGTACTCCACCACTGCCTAGCTGTTTTAACTCTTGATGCTCTTATAGTTTCATTTTATTTATTTAAGGGGTCTTGTATACCAAAAAAGTTTGTAGGCTTTTTTAAAAAGCTTTTTTATTGTAATTTTGTGTGGGTGTGTGCATGGGAGTGCCATGCCTGTGGAGAGAGAGGTAATGAATCCCTCTGGAACTGGAGTTACAGGTTGGTGTTAGCTGCCCAGAATGTGTACTGGGAATTGAACTTTTGTTCTCTGGAACAGGAGGATATACCTTTAATTGCTGAGCCATCTATCCATCGCTAAGTATTTAAAGAAATCAAATATGTTTGTCATTTCATAAGTAGTTTTTTTGTGTGTGTTTTGATTAAGCCTCTGGATTCCCTCTGATTAGAAAAACATAAATGCTTTTTAATGTTTGAATATTTAACCTACCTGGATTTTTTGTATGATATGAGATAGGAACTATTTATATATTTGTTTGTTTGTTTTTGAGACAGGCTTTCTCTGTATAACAGCCCCAGCTGTCCTGGAACTTGCTTTGTAGACCAGGCTGGCTTTGAACTCACAGAGATCTGCCTGCCTCTGCCTCCCAAGTGGATTAAAGGCGTGCACCACCACCACTCAGTTCCTCATATACTTTTTATATGGGTTATAAGCACTGGTTCCTCCCTGAATTGTAGTCATATATAGATTTTCTGATTTAAAAAACCAAATTGTTATTTACTTTTAATCGAAGGGTCAAAATAACTTAAAATTTTCATTTGTTTTTTTTCTTTTGCCAATTTAAAACTAAAAACATAAAATGGGGGAGTGTTTTTAAAATTGAGACAGGATCTTTCTATGTAGATTAGGCTTGTCTTGAACTCACAGACACCCACCTGTTTTTCCCTCCAGAGGAGTGTTGATATGAAATGTGTGTGCCACCACACCCAACTTTTTAAAATTTTAGAAGTTTATAGAAACTTGTTTGTTTGGTAAGGCTGCCATAACAACATATCCTAGACTGACTACTGGTTCCCAGGTCTGGAGGCTGGAAGTCCACAGTCAAAGTCAGTTCCTTCTAATCAGAGCGTCTGTTTCAGTCCTGTCTCCTTGGCTGGGATGCTGCCTCCCTGCGCCTCCGTGCATTTTGTCATCTCACTGTTTCTGTTTTCTTTTGTTGCAGTTTTGTTTTTGAGATAGGGTCTCACTGTGTAACTATAGCTGTCCTGGAACTCACTATGTGAACCAGGCTAGCCTGGAACTGACAGAGATCCACTTCCTGCTTCTGCCTCCTGAGTACTAGGTTAAAGGCATTTATCATTATGCCCAGTTTGTCTCTGTTTTGAGATCTACTCTCCTTATAAAGACTACCTGTTATATTGACTTAGGATCCTTCCTAAGGATCTCATTTCAATTTGTTTACATTTATAAAGGAAGCTGGAGAGATGACTCAGGGTTAAGAGCACTTTCTGCTCTTGCACAGGACCCAGGTTTGATTCTTAACACCCAGATGGCACCTCACAACCATCTGCAGCTCCATTCAAACAGATATCCATACACATAAAGCAAAATTTAATTTGTTTATATTTGTAAAGACTTATTCTCCAAATAAGTTCACATTCTGAGGAAATGGCATTTGGGCTTTAAAAGAGAACTCAATCCAGCCCATAATAAAAAAACATTTTGGTGTACTTTTATTTTGCACAAAACAACACACTTCTTGGATCCTTATTGGTGTTGTCTGAGGGAGATATTCATGGTAATGCCACTCTCCTGGAAGGTTCCATACTCTTCATAACACTTTTGTACATTAAATATTCATACCTCTTAAGACTAGACAACTAAGGAACACTGTGGCCAATGGAGCGATACCTGGAATGCTTAATTTTATTCCTTGGGAAAGTTCCAAGCCCATCAATCTCATTTTTCTCCTCTAAGGATTTACCTACATTTTATTTTTCTGAATAAAAAGTGGAAGGGTTTTATGTGTGTGTATAAGTGGGTCTTCTCTAATTCACTATCCAACAGATATTTCTTTGTATTGTTTTGTTTTTTGTTTCTTAGAGGCAATGTTTCTCTGTAACCCTGGTTGTACTGGAACTCGCTGTGTAGACCAGGCTGGCCTCAAACTCAGAGATTTTCCTGCTTCTACTCCTGAGGCTGGGATTGAAGGCATGAGCCACCACCGCCTGGTCCAACAGGTGTTTCTTGAGCGAGGCTCTAGGAATACAGTGGAAAACCAAACCCCATGTTTAATGAAGCTAACAGGAAGAGATACAGAAAACCAAAGCAATCCACAGGAAGGGTGAATGTGGGACTGACCAGGGAGGTGCAGCCACTTCACAGTGAGTGGGCAGTGAAAACTGTTGGCGATCACATATGAGCTGACATCTGAAGAGTGAGGTGGCAGCTGTGGAAGAGCTACAGGAATAGTGTTCTGGGTGGGTACTGTTAGGTTGTAAGCTCCTTTGAAAGCTGGGACAGCTCTGTTTTCTTTGCTGTTGTAAACAAGTATCTATCAGGATGGAAAGTCAATAAAAGGTTGTTGGTTACTTTTATTTCTTTTTTATTTATTTTTTTAAAAATATTTTTATGGGGGGGCTGGAGAGATGGCTCAGAGGTTAAGAGCATTGCCTGCTCTTCCAAAGGTCCTTTGGTCCTGAGTTCAATTCCCAGCAACCACATGGTGGCTCACAACCATCTGTAATGAGGTCTGGTGCCCTCTTCTGGCCTGCAGACATACACACAGACAGAACATTGTATACATAATAAATAAATAAATATTAAAAAAATATTTTTATGGTTTGTTTAACTTTATTTTATGTGCATTGGTGTGAAGGTGTCAGATCCCCTGGAACTAGATACCTTCAGACAGTTGTGAGCTACCATGTGGGTGCTGGGAATTGAACCTGGGTCCTCTGGAAGAACAGTCAGTGCTCTTAACCACTGAGCCATCTCTCCAGCCCCTATATTGGTTACTTTTAAATATTTTAAAATATTTAGACAGCTGGTAGTGGCACCTTCCTTTAATCCCAGCACTCAGGAGGCAGAGGCAGGTGGATCTCTGAGTTTGAGATCAGCCTGGTCTCTACAGAGTGAGTTACAGGACAGCCAGGGCTCACAGATAAACCCTGTCTTGAAAAACAACAACAACAACAACAAATTATATAAATAACATGTTTAGAACATACACCTTTCTGAAGACTAACCCCTATGCATAGACTGTAATATGAACCATTTCATACTCACACTTAGTGTATATGGTTTGAAAACCAGTTACCAAAGGAACCATGGTGCCAGTGCTTGGGGGGCAGGTAAGCTGTAAAAGATTATGGTTTCATGGTTGCTTAAAAAGAAAGTTTAGTCTTCATAGGTACTTTAGAAATTGTGGAAAAACTGAACCTGCCATGTTGAGATGAGTGATGAACCTCTGATGATTTGCAGCCTGTAGGGGCTCCATTGAACAGCACTGTGCCTCCCTGGTCTGCAGGTCAGTTGTTCACCGGGTGAGTGGCTTGCAGCCTTCTCATCTTGCCAGTGGATATGGGAAATGAGCATTCTAGCTTTTTACCAAAACTGTTCTTGTCCTGTGGGAGACTTGCCTTTGTTTTGATTTGGATATTGTCCTGTATCTTCCTCCTCTCTGGATCATGCCCTCTGGACAGAAGAACACCCAGCTGTGTGCTGTCTTCACCATACAGACCTCAGTGGTCTGTGGTTTGGAGAAGGAGGCAGCAGAAATGTCCAGGGGAGGCTGGCTCGTGACAGCTTCTGAGCACAGTCTTACTGAGGTTATGTAGTTCCTTCCTGTGCAGCCCTGATAGCTTCTTCATAAAGTAAAACTCTTGAGAATTCACCTTGAAATAACACTTTATCTTCTCATTTGTTCTGCATTTGTTATAATCTTTTTGCTCATTTTCACAGGGCACACCTATTGTTTGTTTTCTTCTCACTGTGTCTTATGGTTTCTATTGCTGTGAGACCATGGCAACTCTTATAAAGGAAAACATTTAATTGGGGGAGACTTATAGTTTCAGAGGTTTAGTCCATCATCGTCATAGTGGGACTTGTCAGCATGCAGGCAGGCTTGCTACTGGAGAAGGAGCTGAGAGTTCTATGTCTTGATCCACAGGCAACAAAAAGTGAACTGAGTCCCACACTGGATGTTGCTTGAGCTAGGAGACCTAAATCCACTCTCACAGTGACACACTTCCTGCAATAAAGCTACAGCTCCTAATAGTTCCTTTCTTCTGCGGACCATTTTCTTTCAAACCACCACACACTGTGACTGTTTAAGTACCTCCTGTTTCTCACACCCAGGACTGGTCATGCACCTGGTTACTCTAGCTATGAGTGTATCTAACTGTGACAAAGCTTAAAGCTGTATTTGGGGCAGTATACAAAAGGTGCTGTCCAAAGGCTACCTGAAGCCAGAAAGAGCTATCACCATTGAATCACTGAGATAGGTAGTTCAAAGCCTTCAGTAGGAAGTTAGGCATTGCTCCAAAACTAGGAGAAATCAAAGCCTTCATTTTAGACTAGAGGGACTCTGACAGAAAGATGTGCCAGAGGGATTGTCTAAAGATGGTGATGGAGAGGTTAAAATGAAGACCCATTGTAGGCTGTTCAGGTGAAGCCAGTCTGTGAAGTCTCAGCTACCCGAAGAGTGTTCTTTCAGTAAACTTTGCTGTATTTAGCTAGGATGGGTTGGCTTCTTAAGTGAATATCCTTTTATAGATAGTTGGAAATTCTAGTCTTACTTCTATCCCTAGTTTCTCAAGTTTTATAATTTTTATTTTAATGTATTTGCAGGGATTAAATACAAGATAAATTTTTAGGTTAAAAAAAAGGACTGCGGAAGCAGCTCAGTGGTAGAGCCCTTGTCCTTGCACAAGGGTCTGTGCTCAGTTCACAGCACCACCACCCTCCCAAAGAAGAAAAATAATTAGATATATCTTAATTGGTTTTTTGGGTGGCAGAAATATCTGGTATTTACTGTAAAAAAAAACATAGTAGAGAACATTTGGTGTCTGAAACAGTGAAAAATTCCCATGATACTAAGGAAAAATAAATGACAATGTGATACTAACTTTTTCCATGTATAGCACTTGCATAATTCTGTTTTTTTTCCATTACTAGCTTTTTGTCTTCTTTCATGTTTTTAGTAGTTGTATATAGTAGTCCTTATAAAATACATGGAAAGTAAATGTAACCATTTGCTACTGAGTGACATGTATTACAAACACTGCTAAAGTGAATATCTTTGCACTTTCTGAAGCTTGTTTAAGGGTCTCACTGAATAGCTCAGGTAGGCCTCAAACTTACGATCCCCCTGTCTCAGTCTACTGACTACTAGGATTGTATGCATGTTCTACCTTGCCTTGCTTATTATTTTGCTCTTTCTTGATATCTTCTTTTGATGTACGTGTGCCTACACACACACACACACATGTGTAATTGATGCACACTTGTGTACAGATGTGAGAGCCACTTGTGTGGAGATGTGGATGTTGTCAGGTGTCTTCCCATATTACTTTCCACCATTTTTTTTTTTCGAGACAGGGTTTCTTTGTGGCTTTGGAGCCTGTCCTGGAACTAGCTCTGTAGACCAGGGTGGTCTCAAACTCACAGAGATCCGCCTGCTTCTGCCTCCCGAGTGCTGGGATTAAAGGCATGCGCCACCATCACCCGGCTCCACCATGTTTTTTGAGACAAAGTCCTTGACTGAACTGGAACCTCCTGATTTCAGCTAGACTGTTTAGCCAGTGATTCCCAAGAATACTCCTGCTTTTTCCTCCCCAGTGCTGGGATTTTAGGTGCATGGCACTCCTCCCAGCTTTTTTGTGGGTACTCGTTCAGGTCCGCATGCTTACATGCCAGGCGCTTCTCTGACTGAGCATCTCCTCAGCACTGTGTTTTGCTAGATGTGGGATGTCTTGGTCAAAGGGCATCGACAGTGAAATTTTTAATAGCTATTACACAGCCCTCCAAGAATGTACAGCTAAACTCCCAAGACCCAAAACCTACCATTCTGCCTGTATAAGTTATATAACTAACTGTTTAACACAAAAGAGTAGTTGTCATCACAGAAGTCTGCAAAATAGCCACCTGGAGAGAACGTGTGTGTTTAGGTAAAAGTGAGTGTTCAAAAATTCCAGTTTTAATGGGGGTATAGCTCAGTGGTAGAGCATTTGACTGCAAAAATTCCAGTTTTGCTTTTTGGAGATAAAGTTCTGGAAATCTAGGAGTATTCTACTTCTTGACCTTGGTAATACTTACCTGAGTGTTCATATTATAGTTGTTAGACAATAAATGCATGTTTTATAAATTTGTGTTATATTTCACAATGTAAAAAAATCAGTCATTGAACAAATATAATGTATACATTCTGTTTATGAAGCCTTAGGTGACATAGGAACTGCAGAGAACAAAGTAAATTATTCATTCTAAAGTAATACAGAAGCTTTCAAAAAAAAGGATATAGGGCTGGAGAGATGGCTCAGAGGTTAAGAGCACTGCCTGCTCTTCCAGAGGTCCTGAGTTCAATTCCCAGCAACCACATGGTGGCTCACAATCATCTGTAATGAGATCTGGTGCCCTCTTCTGGCCTGCAGGCATACATGCAAGCAGAACATTGTATATGTAATAAATGAATAAATCTTTAAAAAAAAATAAAGTAATACAGAATGGTACATACTGTAATATAAGCATTTGGGACACAGAGACCAGCCTGGGCTTTATAGCAAGGCCCTGTGTCAGACAACAACAAAAGAGTCTAGAAAAGTATGTAAACAACACAATTAGGCAGTGATAGGTGTTGTGACTAAAAACCAAGTAAAAGGAGACAGTGGTAGCTGTGAGGGTTGCCAGGAAGAAAATTTGGGAATATGGGCAGGAACAAAGGTGGTAAGAAGAGTCCCGTGCAGAGAACAGTGTAAAACCCCAAAAATGAGTGGGAAGGCAGCAGGTGTGGCTGAACTAAGACAGCAGGAGATAAAAACAGAGGCTTTGTTAGTGGCTGGAATGTGTAGAGCACTGCCAGCATGCTCTAGAGTTAGGATTTTATTTTGGGTGCCAGGAAGGCAGTCATGTGAGGGGAACGGGATCTAATCTAAGGATTGCTCTAGCTGTTGTGGGAGGATCCTAGGACCAGGGGTAAAAGTATGGAGGTCCTTGGAGAAGCAAACAACTTTTCAAGTGGAAGGAGGTGAGAAGGATTAAATGGTATATTTTGTCAATGACTAATAGCAGTTAGGGAAATTGGGGGTGGTTAAAGAAAAATCAAAACTATCACTTATGTGTTTTTCCTCAAAGTAGGAAAGAGTGATGGCATCATTAACTTGAGGGTTAGATTTTTGGATTTTATGTACTGCCCTTTAACAGCATCCTTGTTAGTTTCATGTAAATCGAATGGTACATTTACTTGATATAAAATATTAAGTCAATTATCATAGCTTCTGAATTCTTAGAAACTGGGGCTCCTTCCCATTAGTGTGGTGAGTAGTTTTTGTTACCTTGACACAAGCTAAAGTTATCTCCAAAGAGGGAGCTTCAATTAAGAAGCTGCCTCCATAAGACTAGCCTGTAGTGGTGCTGTCCCCAGGCAGGTGCTCCTGAGATGTGTAAAACAAGCTGAGCAAGCCAGGGAGCAGTGTTCAGCTTCAGTGTCTGGCTTGAGTTACTGCCCTGACTGCTTCATGATGGACTACAACAATAAGCTGAAATAAATCCTTCCCTCCCCCAGTTGGCTTTTGGTAGTAATGTTTTATCACAGCAATAGAAAGCAAACTAAGACACCTACAATTTCCTCAGAGTACTTAAGCTGTACTCAGAATTACTGCTTTGCCTACTCTTCCTTTATTGTCCTAACCCCACCCACCCCACCTCTCCCTACTTCTATGAAGCATAACTACTCGTGTGGGTTGCTGTCAGTGAGATGGGAGGTGTCTAGGAGGAAGTTGATGCAAGCAGGTGCTTTGTTTGTTTCCTGGCAATGGGAGCAGCACTCCTTGGTCGGCCTCTGCTGTCTCACTCCCACAGAGTAAATGCACACTAGCCAAAGCGAATCTTTCCTGAAAAATAAGTTGATTTGAGGTTAGCAGCTTTGCTTTGCGTCTGGTACATTTCTGAAACAACTTTTTACCAGGTCCTGTTTCAGGGTTGCAGTTTTTAACATAGTAGCTTTGTAGGAGTCATTCTGTGTTGGGTGATGCATAACTGGTCTTGTTCTTGGAACATTTTACAGTTAACAACAGCTGCTCATCAAAAGTATTGTTGATGGCTGAATGACTTCAGTTCTTCTTGAGGTGGGGCTGTATTATTATTTGCTTCTTCTTAGAAGTCTGCTTGAGCCAGGCATGGTGACACACCTTAAATACCAGCACTTAGAAGATAGGTGGATCTCTAAGTTCAAGGCTAGCCTGTTCTACATAAGGAATTCCAGGCCAGTCAGGGCTACATAGTGAGACCCTAGTGGTTGGGTCTTTGTGTGTGTGTGTGTGTGTGTGTGTGTAGGAAAAAGACATTGTTTTCAACAAGCTTTCAGTCACCCTCCCTTGTTAGAAAGACAAATTAGTAGGGCTGGGGTGTAGCAAAGAGATAGAGTGCTTGGCATGCCTGGAGCCCTAGGTTCTAATTTTATGCAGCACGTACGTTAAGTAAATAAATTAACCCACCCAGGTAACAGTAACTTAAATTTCTAACGGGACATTCCCATGCAGGATTGCCTCTGCTCTCATTACCACCTGTGATGGGAGGCGTGCACATCATTTCCCATCGGAGCCTGAGGATCACAAGGTTTGACCCTTGTTCAAGGCTTCACATTGCTTCCTGGTTAGCATCTGGTTTGAAAATTGGCTTTTGTATATCTTCAAGGATGGGTAGTCAGTAAGAAAGGAAACACCTCTTCATGTGTATTTCTACCTCACTGATTTTATTGACATTTTAGGTGATACTTGTTGGTGGATACTGTTTCTTATTGCCTTAGCTTTAGAGACGCTGGGTTCAGTAAACCCAACAGTCTCGGGTTTGGTTTTAACAATTTCTTTTAAATCAAAGCTGTTCTAGAAAAATTAGAAACTGTCGAGAAGGTCACTTCAGCTAAGTAAGGACAGGTTTGCATAGAGCAGCACTTATCTCTGAAGCCAACGCCAGCATTTCTAGACAGGTGCCATTGCTAATTAGTAAGTTAAACATGGGGTGGTAATTACATATTCTTCCAGCATATGGGTGTTTGTTAGTAAGTGTTGTCTTGACTGGAAGCCTGTTCTTAATTACTTACATTGGGAAAGTCATGCCTGATCTGAGTATTCCAAGTTGTCTTTATTGGATATAGCTGTATATAGTTAACTTTGTTTTTTTAAAAAAAGAGAGCCTAGATTCTAGCATATTAAGCTTAATATTTGAAGGTTCTGTGGCTCAAGAGTCAGATGATTTTTGCAGGGATAGAGTATAGGGTTGCTAGATTTTGCCCAATAAACTAGAATTTTATGTCTTTGAAACTGAAATTCATTCAGTTTCCCTCGGTTCCTGTAGAAAATGTACATTGGAAAGATGAAAATGGTTAAATGGCTGCCTGGGCTGGTGTGAGGTGGAGCCTGCAACTTTTGTACCTGGCAGTTGGGTTGCAGATGGCGGAAGGGTTTACAGGCAAAGAAAACTAGGTGACGTTATCAGCAAACTCTGTACCATTCTGTTATCTGTGCCACCAGGCCTCTGGTTCCAGTCATAATATATTTGCCACATTGAAAAATAAAATGTTGGGGCTGGAGAGATGGCTCGGTGGTTAAGAGCTTTGCCTGCTCTTCCAAAGGTCATGAGTTCAATTCCCGGCAACCACATGATGGCTCACAACCATCTGTAATGAGGTCTGCTGCCCTCTTCTGGTCTGCAGACATACACACAGAATATTGTATATGGTATACATAATAAACAAATAAATATTTAAAAAAAAAAAATTAAAAAAGAAAAATAAAATGTTGGCCGGGCGGTGGTGGCGCACGCCTTTAATCCTAGCACTTGGGAGGCAGAGGCAGGCGGATCTCTGTGAGTTCAAGACCAGCCTGGTCTACAAGAGCTAGTTCCAGGACAGGCTCCAAAACCACAGAGAAACCCTGTCTCGAAAAACAAAAAATAAATAAATAAAATGTTTTGGTGAATAATTATAGTCATTAGAAAACCGGGTTTTTCTTTTTTCTTTCTTTTCTGGTTTTTTTTTGGGGGGGGGCATTCTGATCCCATCTTTGCCATTTCTCTTCATTAGCATTTGGGGCAACAACAACAATCCAGAGCTATAGTGCACAGTTTAGAGCTAAGAGAACATCTAACCTATCTGGACCAGTGGCTTTTCACATAAAAATTTCTAAATCTTTGCAATACATGACAAAGATATTATGTCCCCTGAAGTGAATACCACACACCCATTTAACATGTGAGACCATGAAGAGCTCAACTGTGCTGCAGCTGACTGCTGTGCAGAGACACTGACCTGCAGCCTGTCTCACCATTTTTGCCAAGGAGAGTATTTTGTAGGTGGGCTGTGGGAAAACCTGTTGCATCTATAACTACTTCATTTTTTAAATTGCATTAAGTATTCAAAATCAAGATTAAATCCACAAGTATTACTACTAAGACTGCCACTATTCTTACTCTTTGATTTCAAACTGTTTTATTGCAGTTATAAATTTAAACGTGTTCCAGATTTCAGTTATTTTCTATTAGTGTAATATTGCTTTACCTGTTCTGTTTGTTGAAGCATCTTATCAGATTTCCTATATTTTCCCACACAGTGTAGAAAACCATTGCTTAAAATTAGTGGTTCTTGGGAGCCACTGATGTCCAGGAATGCTCAGGAAGGGTTGTGAGGAACACCTTAAGGTGGTCTGACACTGTTCTCCCATTTCAGTTTCACCCTGAGCATTTTTATGTTTTATATACTAAGTTCTGTGTAATAGCTTATTTGGGAGAAAAAGATAGTATTTTAGCTGATTATTATAGAAAAAGAAAAACATGGTTTGTGGTTCAGTAACTGATCACTAGTTAAGGAAACTGAGCCTCAGGGAAGTTAATGACTTGCAGAAGTTGGTGGTTCCAGCCGTTTGCTCTTCCAGTAGGGGCTCCTATTGACTCCACAATTAAAACAAGCCACCTCTTGGGGGCGGGAAAGGGGAGGTGGCGGTGGGGAAGAGACAGAAATCTTTAATAAATAATAAATAAGCCACCTCTTTGGGTATAAATAAGACTGATTAAGGGCTGGAGAGATGGCTCAGTGGTTAAGAGCACTGGCTGCTCTTCCAGAGGTCCTGAGTTCAATTCCCAGCAACCACATGGTGGCTCACAACCATCTGTACTGAGATCTGGCGCTCTCCTCTGGCATGCAGGCATACATGGAGGCAGAATGTGCTATACATAATAAATAAATATTTTTTTTAAAAAAAAACTGATTAAGAAAAAAGACAAGGATTGTATTCATTATTTGTAGAAGAGTAACTCTAGCTATGCCCTTTTCAATTAATGCCACTGTTGCTGCATCATATAAATCCTGAGTTTTAGGAGCTTAATCAGGCATTCCTGATGGGCACTTAATATGCCATTCAGGTAACAATTCAATAGTCTAGCCATCTCCTTCCATCTTGTGACCATGTTTCCCATAGGTGGTTCTCAAATACGTAGCAGAGGGGGGAAGTGTCAAATATTCCTCTGGACCATACATGGAAATTAGGCACCTTGCTTCTATTTTCTATTGCTTCGTTGTTCAGAGCTCAGGAACAGGGGCACATGCAGTTCCTGTGGAAGCCGAGATGTACAGGCCAGCTTTGTGCCTGGGAGAAGAGGTGGAGAGGCAGCCATCAGTGTCAGCAGAGAGGGTCCTGGACTTTGCTTTTTCTGGGTTTGAGTGACTGATGACTGTAATTCTTAAATCAATGGTTGTAACAGGATTTTGGAATTTGTTGTTGCTTTGTTGCATTTCTTTTTTTTAATACACCATGTTATTCCAAAGAGGAAACAGTGTTTTTATACTCTGATTATATCTCTAATAATGAGAATTAGGTAAGTTCTTTTGAAATTGGTCCATATCCCCCAAAGAATATTTTCCAGATTGCTTTCTAAGGTAAGTACATTCATGGTTATCTTAAGTAGGGTGACTGTTAGATAAAAACACTGATTTCAGTGGCTTTTCATAATGGAAATATATTTCTCATTTTGATAAAATGTTCTGCTTAAGGGGAAGATTACATTGTATTTTAAAGAAAAGTATTAGCTTGGGAAAAAACTGGGTTTCTAGCCTGTGTGCCCTGTTCTGATTCTGAGTGAATCCTTACTCTGTGTCTCAGAAAGAGTTATTAATAAAATGAAGTTGAGCTGAATGGCTCCTTTACTTGTGAACCTCTTGTATATGTGTGTGATCTCTTAATGAGAGAGAAACTTCTTAGAGAGAACTCTCACAGGATGTGGTACATTGTGACTCTGGGGGCTTTGTATTGTTTCCTTCTTTGCATGTAGAAAATAGTCCTCCTCAGGAACATGGCTTTTTTTTAAAATATTTATTTATTTATTATGTATACAATGTTCTGTCTGTGTGTATGTCTGCAGGCCAGAAGAGGGCACCAGACCTCATTACAGATGGTTGTGAGCCACCATGTGGTTGCTGGGAATTGAACTCAGGACCTTTGGAAGAGCAGGCAATGCTCTTAACCACTGAGCCATCTCTCCAGCCCCAGGAACATGGCTTTTTTACTCACCCAAATTCATTGCCTCTGTGTATTGAGAACTAGAGCTTGAAATGATTGTTAGGTAGCCTGAACAAAATGTATTTTCCATTCTGATCACAACACATAGGTACTTTCCATGTATACCATTAATAGTGCCAGGAGTGAGATGTTTACATCCTTTTCCTATTCAAAATTAGACATCATAGAACAAGGGTTATATGAGGTTGACATTCTCTGGCTTTCTACAAATAAGTCAGATTTTCCACATTGCCCTTGCATGATTAGTTACATTCTTGGCTGCATTTTCATAACTGGAAAAAGAATTCCCCCTACACACCTCTAGTCATCAGTTGCTAGGTTACAGCTTTTCACATTGTCCCATTCTGCTGATGTTGCTATGGATACCAGTTATTCCTCTTTCTATGACACTGTTCTGATAAGGCATAGAGTGCAATATGTGTAACTGTGATGTCAGAGATGTTGTAGCATAAGTCCTTCCTTTTACAACGTTAACATTGACAGATATGGGTTCTGTGTTGTATTATATGAATTTAAGATATGAGATATTGGTTGAATGTTTGAGATGATCCATCATTTAAGACCTAGATTATATTGTACAGAAACAAAACTAGCATCATAATATGAATGAGACCTCCAACTCCTGACCCACACAAACCAGCTTCCCACTTCCTGTTCTAGGGCTGAACACAAGTGATAACCATTATCCATGATATTACCTGAGAGATGGGGCATTTGGGATACATTTATTTATTTATTTATTTATTTTGTATGCAATATTCTGTCTGTGTGTATGCCTTCAGGCCAGAAGAGGGCACCAGACCTCATTACAGATGGTTGTGAGCCGTGTGGTTGCTGGGAATTGAACTCAGGACCTTTGGAAGAGCAGGCAATCTTAACCTCTGAGCCATCTCTCCAGCCCCTGGGGATACTTTTTGTAGACTTATTTGGTATGTTTTTTTTATGTGTATATGTGTTTGCCTATGTGAGTTTGGTGTACCATGTATGTGCATATTGCATAACCCAGAGACCAAAAAGGTATGTCAGAATACCTAGAACTGGAGTTATAGGCAGTTGTGAACTGTTTTAGTGGTGTCAGGAACTGAACCCGGGCCCTCTTCAAGAGTAGCAATCACTCTTAACCTCTGAGCCGTCTTTCTAGCCTCTTCATTCAGATTCTTTGTGTTTGGGGATTTGTTGTTTTATTTTTTTATTTTTTGAGACAGGGTTTCTTTGTAGCTTTGGAACCTGTCCTGGAACAGGCTCCATAGACTAGGCTGGCCTTGAACTCACAGAGATCCACCTGTCTCTGCCTCCTAAGTGCTGGAATTCAAGACAAGTGCCTCGTTAAGATTTTTTTTTTTTTATCAAAACAGTAAAGCCTGTCTTCAAAATCTTACTTTTCATTCAGTAACGTGGTTATGTTTGTTTTCAAGCAAGGTTTTGGGCACGTTAAGGTAGAGACTGTCTTTAACTGGAGGGTTGTTAGGTGATTTGGAGATTTTTGTTTGAGCTTATGGTTAAGAGAAGGGATCTAATTGTGTAGCCCTGGCTGGCCTGAAACTCACTGTATAGACTAGGCTAGGCTCATAGTCAGAGATCACCTGCCTGTGCCTCCAAGAGCTAGTTTTACAGGTGTTGCGCTATCAATTCTTTGAACAGTTTTTATTCCTAGTGGTGTTTACTGCCACACATAAACCTAGCAGGCAGGAATTAAGCAAAAAGCAAACGATTTACTCTGAAGACTGAAAGAATTGCTATTTTGACTTAAGATTTCAAGGTGGTGGGCCTGGCAAGATGGCTCAGCAGGTAAAGGTGCATGCCACCAAGCCTTTTGACCCAAGTTCTGATCTTAGGAATCTCGTGGTAAAACAGAGAAAACTAACTTTTGTTGATTGTCTTCTGAACTCCACACTTGTGTTGTGGCATAGCACACACACACACACACACACACACACACACACACACACACACCGGTGTTTTTTAAAAGTTGGGAGGAAAGCTTTATATCAAGATAGAATCCCTAGGAGTTAGAGTCGATAAAGGACAAGGTTAACAGACGCTATCTAGTGTGACCTTTTTTGAGCTCACAGTTAAGGAAACAACTAAGGTGTCAAAGAATATGACTCATCTAAGGTCTGAGAGCCTGTGCAGCTGTGGCTATTGCAAGTATTATTTAAAGAAAAAAAAAAACCAACTTGTGAAAAGCCATGACTAACCATCATTGCAGTGAAGATGATTCTGGTTGATAATTTTGCAGTCTGTTTACATAAAGACTGACAGCAGGCTTATGTCATTGAAGAGAAACTGCACTGTTAAACGGGGTCCTTTGGAGAGCATTAAGACTTGTCACCTCAGCATTTACCATCTATTTCTGTATTTGACTTATTCTTCAAAACCAAACTGAAATTGAACGTAGCATAAAATGGGAGCCAGCTAACATCCTGTCCCCAAAGTAGTAAGATTTTAGTTGATAATATATTCTTTTCGTGGGATGTTACTTTCTTAAAGAGTGAGGAACTTATTTACCAAATGGAATCTTTTTTGCTTGAAACACACACACACACTTTAACTGTAAATGGGAGAGAAAAAAAATCCCTCAAAGTCAAGGAGAAGGAGGAAGCAGAAGCCCTGGAGAAGACATTGATGCTGATTTCAGGTGAACCTCCCATCTGCCAGAACCAGAGAATTTAAGGGTCTGCCCTTTCCCCTTCTCTCCATCCTAAAGCTTTGCCCCTTTGCCTTGATCTACTATGGAAAGCCTTTCTCTTTGGACCTCTGAGCAGATCATAGTGCCTGGAAGATGGTCCCCTTTGCATAACCAGGAAAGCCCTCTGCCATCCGGACTTTGCATTTATTTCTAATTCTTTTACAATGTGTTTATGCCTGTATTTTCACCAAATTAGCCCATTTCCTGTGAAAGCCCTGTGCTTTCCCATTTGGCAATGTCTCCTCCCATTGCCACTTGTAATTTCCCCCGGTTCTTAAGACCAACCTCAGTTACCACTTTATCATGAAGCCTTTGGGTTTTTGTGTATTTTATTTTTGAGCCAGGGTCTTTGATAATCTAGTCTGACCTAGAGCTCACTATGTAGACCAGGTTGGCCTTGAACTCAAGAGTCTTCTGCTTCAGCCCTCCACGTCCTAGGATTACATGGATGCTGTATTTCTTACTCCACTTAATTTTTCCTTCTAGTGGCCACTAAGAGTAGTACTCTAGTACCTTTCTTTTGTTTATATATTCTGTCTAGTATGGTTAATTCACTCCTTGATGTGATGTGGTCAGGATGTGGTCTCAGGGCACTTCCTATAGAGGGATGAACATCTTTTCTGAAAGTTGAGTGTGTATAGAACTATAGTTGAAGATAAGCATGTATTCTGTAGTTCGGTGTTTCAAGTATGTTGCACATGTGATTATTTACTAAAAGGTTTACATACCATAGAATTAAGATTTTGCTTCCTTTTGTATATACTCATTACTGCTCAATTCCTTTCCCAGTGACTAGACCATTGGTTCCTAGTACATTGTGAGTACTCATAGTGATGTGGGATTCCCCTCTGTATGCTGTGAATACCATTGGTTAAGAAACTGGCTTGGCGCCGGGCGATGGTGGCGCACGCTTTGATCTCTGTGAGTTCGAGACCAGCCTGGTCTACAGAGCTAGTTCCAGGACAGGCTCCAAAGCCACAGAGAAACCCCGTCTCGAAAAACCAAAAAAAAAAAAGAAAAGAAAAGAAAAAAAAAGAAACTGGCTTGGCCTGATAGGGTAGAATTTAGGTAGGCAGGGAAAACTAAGCTGAATGCTGGGAAAAAGGAGGCAGAGTAGGAGAAGCCATGTAGCCCCACCAGACAGAACTTTATCTGGTAAGCCACAGCCATATGGCGATGCACAGATTAATAGAAATGGGTTAAATTAATAAGAAGGTAGAGCTAATGGGCCAAGCAGTGATTTAAATAATATAGTTTCTGTGTAATTATTTAGGGAGTCTGGGCATCCGGGAAACAAGTAAGCGGCCCTTCCGTACAACTCATAGCAATTTGGTATCCCAAAGGATACATGGTTTATAAATTGAGCACAACTGGAAATACGTACCAGTTAGCTGGAGTTAGTGGAATGTGACTGTGATCCCAGACTTGAGGGGCAGAGGGGTCACTACAAGTTCCTGACCAGCCAGGACTGAATAATGGCAGTCTGTTTCAACATAAAACCAGAGACCCAAAGCAGTAAGACCGTGAGCTTGGAAATGGAGCCCAGGCTTTGTGTATGCAAGCATTGTGTCGCTGAGTAAATTTTCACCCCATTTTGTCTGTTATGTGCTGTTTATAAGACAGAGACCCATCTCATAAAATCGTGTGACGACTAAATGAGAATATGTCATATGTAGGCCATGTGATAGCTACTCAGTTAGCAGCTGCTGTAAGTAGCAGTATAATAGGAAGTGCATGGGCTGAGAAGCCAGAGGCATGTGTTCCAACTCACCTGAGTCTATGAAGACTTAGATAGTTGCAGTCATCTGTGTCAATGCTTAATTCTCACAACCAGATTGTTGTTTGTATCTCCTGTTGCTTCTTTTTGGAGGTGGGGGCAAGATAGGAAGCTTGTCCTCCCAGCCCCTGTCTTATCAAAAGCATTTGGTTACTGTGACCTGTGTGCTGAAGTTGATACTCTGATCCCTGGTTTCTCAGCAGCATCACCTGAGCAGCTGTTTGAGACAAATGGTGATGCCTGTGTCTCACCAGGAAAGGCAAGAGGTCTTAGAGAAGACCCAGGCACCAGGATTTTTTTAAACCAGTTGATTAATAAGTGTATCCAGGGATGAGTGTTACTATTCTAATGTGAACCCAGAATTGAAGACAGCTGTTCTTGCCTAATTTAGTATCAGCAGCTGATACTAAAGTATCTTTGTTCCTTCATCATTAAGGAACAAAGTAGACTTGTCTGCAGTTCCTGGTTAACTGCTGCCACATCTCTAGACCCTCTCAGACAAGCCTTTCCTTTCCCACTGTAGCTCAGTCATTGTCTGGGAAGGAGGGCACGTGGAATGAAAGGAAAACCCTTGAACCTTGTTGAAGTTAGGGCACATTCCATCCACCACTCTTTAGGAAGCATTCCATTCTGGCATCGGGAAATGGTGCAGGTTGGGCACTAGGTGAATCCTGGTTTATCTTGGCCCTTTTGATTACTAACTTGAGGTTTGGAGAGTTTGAATTGCCTACTTTCCTCATCTGAGGAAACTGGAATCATAAAACAAAAGTCGGGTACTTGTATGCCTCTCAGGGGTTTAGAACTGCACACTGTCCTTAAACCTTGTAACTGCAGATGATGAATGTAGCTCTGCTTCTCTAACGTGCTGTGGAAAAGCTTCAGGACTGGAGTTAAGCACTTTATTGTAGACTCCTTTGTACCTGCAGTGCCAGTCATAGTGCCATGGACATAAGTCATGTCCATGGATTTATGGAAAAGCAAAAAAACCAGGATAGCCAAAATAATCCTGTACAATAAAAGAACTTCTGGAGGCATCACAATCCCGACTTCAAACTCTACTACAGAGCTACAGTACTGAAAACAGCCTGGTATTGGCATAAGAACAGACAGGAGGACCAATGGAACCGAATAGAAGACCCGGCTATCAATCCACACATCTTCAAACACCTGATTTTTGAAAAAGAAGCAAAAAATATCAAATGGAAAAAGAAAGCATATTTAACAAGTGGTGCTGGCATAACTGGATATCAACATGTAGAAAAATGAAAATAGATCCATATCTATCACCATGCACAAAACTCAAGTCGAAATGGATCAAAAACCTCAACATAAAGCCAGCCACACTGAACTTTATAGAAAAGAAAGTGAGAAATACACTTGAACACATTGGCACAGGAGACCACTGCCTAAATATAACCCCAATAGTACAGGCACTGAGAGAAACAATAAATGGGACCTCTTGAAACTGAAAGAAAAGCTTCTGTAAAGCAAAGGAAATGGTCAACAAGACAAAACAACAGCCTACAGAATGGGAAAAGATCTTAACTAACCCCACATCAAACAGAAGCCTGATCTCTAAAATATACAAAGAACTCAAGAAATTAGTCACCAAAAGATCACATAATCCAATAAAAAAAATGGAGTACAGACCTAAACAGAGAACTCTCAACAGAAGAATCTAAAATGGCTGAAAGACACTTAAGGAAATGTTCAACATCCTTAGGCATCAGAGAAATGCAAATCAAAACATCTCTGATATTCCATCTTACACCTGTAAGAATGGCCAAGATCAAAAACACTGATGACAGCTTATGCTGGAGAGGTTGTGGGGTAAAGGGAACTTGGAGTGCAAACTGGTACAGCCACTTTGGATATCAGTATGGCAATTTCTCAGAAAATTAGGAAACAACCTACCTCTTTAATATCACTTTTGGGTATATATCCAAAGGATGCTCAATCGTACCACAAGGACATGTGCTCAACTATGTTCACAGAAACATTATTTGTCATAGCCAGAACCTGGAAACAACCTAAATGCCCCTCAACCAAAGAATGGATAAGGAAACTATAGTACATTTACACAATGGAGTACTACACAGCAGAAAAAATATAACGACAGCTTGAATTTTGCAGGAAAATGGATGGAGCTAGAAAACATTATTTTGAGTGAGGTAACCCAGACATAGAAAGATAATTATCATATGTACTCACTCATAGGTGGCTTTTAAACATAAAGCAAAGAAAACCAGCCTACAAACCACAATCCCAGAGAACTTAGACAACAATGAGGACATGTCTACAGCAATCAGCAACTAGGATACTACCAGCAGCTGTCCAGGTTGCAGGAAGCTGCAACCTGAGGAAATTCTGTTCCTCAGGCACTGACTCTTTCAAAGCTACAAAGGGAACATATCTGAATCTCTGTCCCTCTAAAGAACTCAAGATAAAAAGGCTGAGGTAGAATCCTGCTCCCCAGAGAGCTGAATTGCAAGCACTTCCTCATGTCTCCCAAGAAGTTCTTGTGCAGCTCTTTGCCCCTCCTTAAAAACCCTTTTTACCCAGCTCCTCCATAGCTTCAAGTTGCCATCAGCTAGTTGCTGACGCAGCCTCCTGACTGCAGGTGAATTTTATTTAATCAAACACATCTTTGCATTATTAAACAAATGTTCCAGAGCATAAATTAAAGTAATACACCTTAAAATAATCTGCAACAGGTATGTTCCTTGTATCCATAGTCTCTCCAGGACTTTTATCATGAAGAGGTGTTGAATTTTGTCAAAGGCCCTTTCTGCATCTAATGAGATTATCATGTGCGTTTTCTTTCAGTGTGTTCATACGGTGAATTACATTGATTTTTTTTTTTTTTAATATATGAGACAGGGTTTCTCTGTAGCTTTAGAGTCTGTCCTGGAACTAGCTCTTGTAGACCAGGCTGCCCTCGAACGCACAGAGCTCCGCCTGCCTCTGCCTCCCGAATGCTGGGATTAAAGGTGTCACCGCCGGGCTCTACATTGATTTTTATATGTTGAACCATCTCTGCATTTCTGGGATGAAGCCTAATAATCACAAGTGATATTTTTGATGTGTTCTTAGATTTAGCTTACAAGTATTTTATTGAGTATTCTTGCATCATGCTCATGAAGGAAATTGGACTGTAATTCTTTTTTGTTTGTTTTTTTTAAGACAGATTTCTCTGGGTCCTGGCTGTCTTGGAACTCACTCTGTAGTCCAGGCAGACCTCGAGGAATCTGCCTGCCTCTGCCTTCCGAGCACTGGGATTAAAGAAGAGCCGCCACTGTCCGGCTGGTATATAATTCTTTCTTTGTTGAGTCTTTATGTGGTTTGGTTATCAGAATTAACTGTGGCCTCATAAAATGCATTGGGCAGTGGTCCTTCTGTTTCTCTTTTGTGGAATAATTTGAGGAGGATTAGTGTTTGATCTTCTTTGAAAGTCTGGTAAAATTCAATGATAAAACTGTTTAGCCCCAGGCTTTTTTTGGTTGGAAGACTTTTAATGACTGCTTCTATTTCCTTAAGGGGTTATAGGTCTATTTAAAATTGTTTATCTAGTCTTGATTTAAATTTGTTAGGTAGTATCTATCAAGAAAAATGTCCATTTCTTTTAGATTTTTCCAAAATTGCAGAGTGCAGATTTTTAAAGTATGACCTGATGATTCTTTGGATTTCCTTGGTGTCTGTTGTTGTGTTCCCCTTTTTTGTTTCTGATTTTTGTTAATTTGGATATTCTCTGTCTATCTTTTAGTTAGCTTGGATGATGTATTTCCTTTTTTCTTTTTTTAAGATTTTATTTATTATGTATTCAGTGTTCTGTCTGCATGTGTGCCTACAGGCCAGAAGAAGGTGCCAAATCTCATTACAGATGGTTGTGAGCCATCATGTGGTTGCTGGGAATTGAACCCAGGACCGGAAGAGCAGGCAGTGCTTTTAACTGCCGAGCCATCTCTCCAGCTCCCAGGTTTTTTCTTTTTTATTGATTTTGATTTTTCTCAAAGAACCAACCCTTTGTTGACTTGTTGTATTGTTCTGTTTCTGTTTTACTGATTTTAGCCCTTGATTTGATTTTTTTCTGCTGTCTGTTTCTCTTGGGTAAGCTTGTTTCTTTTTGACCTAAAGCTTTTAGGTGTGTTGTTAAATTGCTAGTATGAGATCCCTCCAGTTTCTTTATGTACATATTTAGTTCTATAAACTTTCCTCTGGTTGCACTGCTTTCATTGTGACCCATAATTTGGGTGTGTTGTTCATTCATTTTCATTGAATTCTAGGAAGTCTTTAATTTATTTAAAGTCTTTAATACAACAATTTGTAAATTATTTGTAAAACTAATAGCAGATAGCCATTTCCCCTGAAGAAAAAAAAAGCGTGCCTTAGACAAAAAGTTTCAACAGATGATGAAACCATTAGAGGAATGGTAGATGGAGCCGGGCAATGGTGGTGCACACCTTTAATCCCAGCGTTTGGGAGGCAGAGGCAAGTGGAACTCTGAGTTCCCAGCCTGGTCTACAAGCGCTAGTTCCAGGACAGGCTCCAAAGCCTGTAGAGAAACCCTGTCTCAAAAAACTGAAGAAAAAAAAATGGTAGATGAGACATTAGACATTACCTCACAGATTATTTACAGAATAAGGAAAATTACAGTTTTACAGTAAAGGGATTATCAGGACACATGGTCTATCTTGACAGCAGTAGTGGGACAACACGACAGTACGTTTTCCATGACCTACTGTGTTTTTTGTGTTATGAAGTAAGTAGCATTCTTTGTTTTGTTTATAAAACATGTTTAACCTGTGTAGCATGAATAATAAAAACCCAAAGACAGATATTGGGGTTCAAGCTGAAGATCAGAAAAGCAAAGCACCCAGCCACTAGAGAGACCTTTTACCTCTACCAAATCTTCAGACCAAAAGGGCAAGATCCTGTCTCCATGAATCCTCAGACTCCACACTCCCCTGAGTTCCTGTCTCTTCCCCTTTATATTCCTCTCTCTGCCCAGCCCTATTGCTGCTGTCTCCACCTCCCTAGTGCTGGGATTAAAAGTTTGTGACTCCCAAACACTGGGATATGAACCACCACCACCTGTGTCTGTTTCTGGATCCATCTTGTATAGCCCAGAGTAGCCTTGAACTGTGAGAGACCCATCTGCTTTTGTCTTCCAAATCGTGGGATTAAGGGTGTGCCATTACTCCCTGGCCTATATGGGGCTGACTAATATGACTGCTTTGCCCCCTCTAATCTTCAGACAAGCTTTATTTACTAAAACACAAGTAATATAAATATAAACCTGAATCTTTCTTGGTATTAATTGACTTCCAGTTTACAGGATATACAGGAGCAGTATAGGAAAGTACAGACTAAATCCAGTCTAATGTCTACCTTTGTATGATCCTTGATCTTTAAGAAATTAAAATAGTTTAAAAGAACAGTTAATAAAAGACAAAAATATGGTAGACGGGGTCTGGAAAGATGACTCAGAGGTTAAGATCACTGGCTGCGTTCCAAAGGTCCTGAGTTCAATTCCCAGCAACCACATGGTGGCTCACAAACCATCTGTAGTGAGATCTGGTGCCCTCTTCCGGGCCTGCAGGTGTACATGCAGGCAGAACACTGTACACATAATAAATAATAAAGAAAACATTTTAAAGTAAAAAAATTATGGTAGACAAATGAATAAGAATATGTGACAGAATTAATGTCGCCCATACAACCTAAATGATTTATTTTCTATATTTTCCCAAAAAGTTATCTTGTTTTTGTAATATTATGGATTGAATCTTGGCTATCATGCATTCAAGTTAAGTGTTGTAGCGTGGGTTAGAGGAACAACTTATTGGACTTAACAGGAAACAGTCAGACAAATTCAGATTTGTCCGGTCTAAATCATAGAGATAATAGAGACAAGCAAGAGGAAGGACTTTGTGGTTCAAGATTAAGAAACTTAAAGAGACATTAAAGATAATGAAAGATGTAGATAATAGTTTGAATAAATTAGCTTTCAGAGATAAATTGGAGACTTTTGCTTCTAACCTATCTGGAATAGCAAAGATTATATTTACCTTCCAACAGCAAAAACTATTAGAGACAGCATTTTAAGACTCTGGGTGTGGGGTAATGCATGATAATCTCCAGTATGGAAAATGAGGGAAAGCCCACAGTTGTCAAAAATTGCCTTGACTTTCTGGGCTGTGGTACCACAGTAAGGATTGAGAGGAGGCCTGGAACGACGGCTCAGCAGTTAAAGAGTGCTGGCTGAGTGTCCAGAGCACCCACATGGAAGCTTATAATTGTAACCCCAATTCCAGGGAACACTACACCCTCTTTGGACCTCCTCTGGCACTAGACATACATGTGGTGCAGAGACTGCATGCAAGTACAACATCCATACGCATTAATTAAGAAAGGAAGGAAAAGAAAAGAACTGAAGGACCACCCAGAACACTCTAAGTTAACGTGGCACTGTGAGTGCAGGGTCCCAGAGAACTAGAGTGAGCAGGGCAAAGTACAGAAAGAAGAGTCATTAGGAGTCAGTCTGTACTATCTTGACTTGGCAGAGTCATGGTAATAGTTCTCTGATAGGACCTATGACCTCTCTACGTTTTTGAATCTGATAATGGTGTCATGTGTGGGTTCCATCTTGTGGAATGATTAAATCCCATGACATCCCAAGGTATACCAGAGGGCTTACCTTGCAAGGCCCCACCTCCTAAAGGTTCCTCAGGCTCTCAAAACAGTACCACCAGCTGGGAACAAGTGTTCAAAAACATTAATCTGTAGGAGGAACATGTCATAATCAAATCAGATAATGAGGTTCTTTCAGATCACTTTTTTGTTTTTGTTTTGGTTTTTTGAGACAGGGTTTCTCTGTAGCTTTGGATCCTATCCTGGAACTAGCTCTTGTAGACCAGGCTGTCCTCAAACTCACAGAGATCCACCTGCCTCTGCCTCCCGAGTGCTGGGATTGAAGGTGTGCGCCAGCACTGCCCAGCATCAGATCACTTTTAAATAACATTGAATTCCATCCTGTTTACCTAATCAGTAGACCTGTTTACTTTGCAATTACAGTGTCAGACAGACAGAAGATCCAGATATAGAGAGAACTAGATGTTATGTTCTTAATGGCTATCTTTAGATAAAAGGTCGCCCCCCCCCCCCCCCCCGAGACAGGGTTTCTCTGTGGCTTTGGAGCCTGTCCTGGAACTAACTCTGTAGACCAGGCTGGTCTCAAACTCACAGAGATTCGCCTGCCTCTGCCTCCCGAGTGCTGGGATTAAAGGCGTGTGCCACCATTGCCCGGCTAGATAAAAGTTTTTAAATGAGGGGTAGTAGTAGCTATTAATCTCATTCTCCTTACCATGCTGTAATGTCTTAGGATTCATCAGGAAGTGGTCTGTTTTGAAGGCTAGCTGTTTAGTGGCTTAACTTTTCTCATAAAACCTAATCTTTGAGGGTCATGACTGCTAGTTTTAGTCAAGGATTCAAATTGGACTGTGACGTTATTTTTTGGGACTACAGACTTCATTAGAAATACCAGAATGGGGCTAAAGAGATGGCTCAGCAGTTAAGAACACTGACTACTTTTCCAGAGGACCAGGGTTTGATTCCCAGTATACATATGCCAGCTCACAGCTTTCTGTTACTTTAGTTCCAGAGAACTTTAGCTCCTTCTTTTGGCCTTCTTGGGTACCAGATACACATGTGGTACACAGACATGCATACAGGCAAAACATCCATATACACGTAAAATAAAAATAAAATGAAAAAAAGGAAAGAAAAGGAATACGATCTTGATACAGTCACTCCAGATTTCATTTTCACTGAGAAGAAAATATCTCCAGTGCTATATTTTATTCACTCCTCTTATTTCTCTGTTTGTTGGCATTTGCAAATGGTCTGGTGTAGTGGCTGGTGTTGGCCTATAATCTCATAATTTGGGAGGCTAAGAAAGACAGAAGGTTGAAAGTTTGAGGCCAAGCTAGACTACAAAGCAAGGGCCTGCTTCAGAAAACCAAACCCTACTCTACCTCAACAAATAAAACCACCCAAGCTAAATCACTTATCCAAGAATTGGTCTGCTAGTCTTCCAAACAAAACAAGAGGAATACTGAATATTAATAAGAAAACATTATTTTGTGAAATAGGCAGCAGTGGCTGCCAATAGCTACTTAAGAAGTTTGTAGTTCTGTAGTTACAGGTATGCAGGGAGCTGAGTTGAAGGGTAGATTGGGGAAAAAGGATGACTGAGCCTGTTGAGATAAGTTCATGAAGAAGCGTGTCTTATGGTTTCTGTTGCTGTGAAGAGACACCATGAACACAAAAACTCTATAAAGGAAAACATTTAATTAGGTGGTTTACAGTTTCAGAGGCTCAGTTCATTATAATCATGGTGCAACATGGTGGTGTATAGTCAGACATGGTGCTGGGGAAGGAGCTGAGGCCTACGTCTTGATCCTCAGGCAACAGGAAGTAACTGACACTGGGTGTAGCTTGAGCACAAGAGACCTCAAATCCCACCCTCACAGTGACACACATCCTTCAACAAGGCCTCACCTACTCCAGCAAGGCTTCCTTTAAGGGCCATTTTCTTTCAAACCACTACAAAGCTCTACTAAGGAGGAAGGCATGGTGAGCAGAGGTAGGCTCTGAGCTGAGCATGTGGGACCATGCTTTAAGAACCAAAGCTCTGCCTGGTGGTGGTGGCGGCGGCGGCGGCGGCGGCGGCGGCGGCGGCGCACACCTTTAATCCCAGTACGAGGGAGGCAGAGGCAGGCAGATCTCTGTGAGTCTGAGGTCAGCCTGATTTACAGAGTTCAGGACAGCCACGGCTAAACCAAAAAACCCTGTCTTGAAAAAACAAAAAATCCAGGCACTGGTAGTGCATGCCTTTAATCCCAGCACTTGAAAGGCAGAGGCAGGCAGATCTCTGTGAGTTCAAGGCCAGCCTGGTCTACAAAGCAAGTTCCAGGACAGCCAGAGCTGTTCCACAGAGAAAGCCTGTCTTGGAGGGAGAAAAAAAAGAACTACTGTGCTCTTTGTTTTGTTTTGAGACAGGATTTCTCTATGTAGTCCTTGCTCTCCTGAGACTTGCTTTGTAGACCAGTGTGACTTTGAACTCACAGAGTTCTACTTTCCTCTTTCTCCAGAGCACTGGGATCAAAGGCATGCACCATCATTTCTGGCAGAACCAAAATTCTTAATGCTGTGGTTTCAGGACTCGCTTGCATCCTTCTCTGAAGTGTACCAAGGACACTTGTGTTGAGATCACCACCACAAGTTGTTCGTGCCTATAATCCCTGAGCTTAGTTAGGTGTTGGAGTCAGAAAGTTGAGTTCAAGGGTGTGGTGTTTTGAATGAGAATGATCCCCCATAGGCTCAGTATTTGAATACTTGGTCTACAGTTGGTAGAACTGCTTGGGAAGGATTGGGAGGTGTGGCTTTGGGAGGTGTGTCACTGAGGTAGGCTGTGACTTTTCAGAAGACTCACTCCTTTCAGTGTGCTTCTCTCTGTCTCATGTTGTGGGTCAAGATGTGAGCCTTCAGATGTCTCTTCGCTCCACCCTCATGAGCTCTGGCCTTCTGAAATCAAAAGCCAAATTAAATGCTTTGTTTAATAAGTTGCCTTGATTGTGGTATTCTATCAACAGCAATAAAAAAGTTTCTAAGACAGTAGTCATTCATGGCTAAGTAGCAAGTTGGAGAATAGCTTAGGCCACATGAGACCCTGTCTCAAAACAAAACAAAAATGTAAAAAGATCACCATGGGTACACACAGAATGTACCATTAAAGCCCCAGGAATTCTTCTCTTGTGTGCTTTGAATTGCATAGCTATAAGTTTGCCTAAGGGTTAGCACCATATTTTAACTTCAGTAAGTTAGACAAAGCTCCTTTGGTTTTATTCTATAGAAAACAGATGATTAAATCTAAGTGTTCTTTTTCATTTTTAACTTGGTTTCCACCAATGGGTTATACATTAAAAGATCTTTGTAGAATGTCTGAGTGTTTATTGCATCGTTTTTTCAGAGTGCTATTTATTAGCATCAGCCCAAAGAAAATGTCTTAAAATAAAAGAGGTTTTGTGGTTGAATGAATTCAGGAAATGCTTAATGTTCTGCCTCTTTCTTTGATATTTTCAGTACATATTATTAGTTTACAAAGAGCTTTTGTAAGCCAGTGTTTTCTTTATTATCCCAGAGTTATTTTTCTGTTGCCAATACCCACTAATCTGAACTAGTATTTTTTTTCTAAGCTGTATGGTATTTTTTTTCTAAGCTGTATGGAAAAATAATTGAAAACTGAAAATTAAGGTAATATGTATACATTATAAAATGATTACCGCCTCAAATTAAATAACTTATTTATCACCACATTAAGCTACCATTTGTGTTGTGAGTGTGAGGGAAGAACATTTAAAATCTACCCTCATAAAATTTCAAATAAACAATACTGTATTATTAGCTGTATTTCTTAAACAGCAGCAACAGAACACACTCCTGGAATACTAGCTAAATCCCAGTGGACTGAACTCAAAGCAAGTAGGAGTATAGGTTGATTAATGTTAGTACATGAGAGGAAAGTTAAAACCCTTCTTTTTTTTTTTTTTTTTTTTTTTTTTTTTTTGGTTTTTCGAGACAGGGTTTCTCTGTGGCTTTGGAGCCTGTCCTGGAACTAGCTCTGTAGACCAGGCTGGTCTCGAACTCACAGAGATCCGCCTGCCTCTGCCTCCCGAGTGCTGGGATTAAAGGCGTGCGCCACCATCGCCCGGCTTAAAACCCTTCTTAAAGGAATGAGATAAACCCTAGAAAGGGACTGATGATGGTCTGCTGTTTGCTGAAGGGACAGGTGGATTTTGAAATGTGGAACAGGCTTCCATCACTCATTGCCAACAGGAGGAGGATTCCTCACAGGAGTCTTGTGCTCAAAGATTTACAAAGGCTTTGTTTCTATGAACAGGACTCAGGTAGAAAAGTAAATATTGCTCTCTTTTTACCAAAGAGGAACCTCTTGCCCCAAATCTCATGGCATGACACATATGTTGTAAAGCTTCAGCCTCCGAGTCCAGGACTCATGCCCACATTACATTTATATTGAGGGCTTATTTTTTTAGAAGTAGATACTTCTCTTACTTTCTTCTTCCTAAGAAGTGCATTTCTCTTTTCCTAAGTTTTTTTTTGTCTTTACTGTGTCTCAGAGTAAGTAAACATTTAGCATTGTCTAAGTGTAACAGCTCTAGGCTCCTTTTGGTCTGAGAATTTCACAGTCTTTGGACTTGAGTATATTTGAAATCTGCCCTCCCCCCCACCACCCTCGTTTCTAGAGACAGGGTTTCTCTGTAGCTTTGGAGCCTATCCTGGAACTAGCTGTTGTAGACTGGGCTGGCCTTAAATTCTCAGAGATCAACCTACCTCTTCAAATTTCTTTTTTAAAACACATTTCCAGGTCTGAATTTAGAACCTCTATGCTTAACCTTTTTTGGCTTTGGTTTTCACAGATTCAACATTATTTGTTAAGGACAGGCTACCAACTACAGATAAGATGACAGGAATAACCAACCAGAAAAATTCAGAAACTGGAACTGTCTGCAGGAAAACTGACCCAGGTGTTGTCAACATGTCATTGGCAAAAAAAGGGACTGAACTCAATCAATACCTAAAAAAAATGGACATACCGCAGGATGAGGAGGTAGGAAGCTGATACGTAAATCCAACTAGAAAGGATTTATCATATTTTGTCCTAACATTTTATTCTCTAAATGTTCAAATAAATCTGCTGTGGTGTTAAATAATTCCAGTACTTAGAAGGCTAAGGCCAGAGAATCAGTAGTTTGAGATCTGGGCTAGAGACTGTCTCAACAAGTAAAAAAGAAAAAAAAAGCAATACAGAATTCTTCAGTGAACACCATATAGACACTTATTGTATTTTATAGCTAGCCTGTCATTTATACTATACATCTAGCCATTCAAATAGTCATCCTCAACCCCATCGTATTTTTTACACACTTATATAAATTGATGACTTCACTAGTAAATACTTAGAGGTAGGCTTTTTATTAGGATCAGGTGTATTTCATTCGAGTTCAGCATTTGTTTATAGTTTCCTTTTGTTTGTATGTTCCACTTGGTGTTCCAGCCACATAATGGATGCTTATTAAATGCCCATTGGATATAAGGGAAGAGACAAGGACATATATTATGAAAGTGGTAAAAGTCAAGTGTTGTTTGAAATGATTTGATACTTGCTGTCTTGGCAGTCTCAAAATAAAATTCCTGTCATAGCTTCCCTTCCGGTAGAACATTGCATTATCAGAGGGGAAGCATTCCATTCTGAGATGCCAGGAAGACAGTCTTAGGAAAGGAGGCCAACATCAGCCTGTCTAACTGTTGTTCCCAGTGGTGATGGCTTTGAATTATTCTATGACGACAGAAAAAGGAGCATCTGGCCGAGACTAAACGGGAGATGTGTTTTTGTGTCATCCAGGCTGGCCTTGATCTTCCTGCTTCAGCCTCCTGAGTATGTGATTACCAATGTGATATAGCAGGCTCAGCTAAATGGGATTGAGGAGGAATTAAAGTAAATTTTGGGGGTTTTGGCTCAGGTATGTCATGCTGTTGTCATCACAGCCCTGTCACTTTCAAACTGATGGATGAGGTGATGAATCAGCAGTTCTGCCGGAAGGACCTTCTCATTTCCCAAGGTCACCTCAGCTGTGCTCCTACAAGAAGGCTTTCCTGGCCGGTCTAGGACACAATGTGATTGTTTCGTTTTCTGAGCTCATTATCTACTTAACTCCAATAATACAATGTCTTGAGACATTTTGCTTTCTTTCTTTTTTAGCTAACCTTTTATTATTTTATTATAAAAAACTATAAAAGAAATGCAACTCAGGTAATTTAAAAGTACCAACATGTTTCTGACCTCTAGATGAAGATAATCATCAAAAAAAAGTAGTGCCATATAAATATATCTTTAATTTTTTTTTTAAGCCCAAAACCATATACAACATTAGAGTCTTTGAGGAAGAAACTTGCCGTGTATTCCAGGCTAACATAGAACTCAGACCTGTCGCCTTAGACTCAAGATTTCCCTATTTCAGGCTTTTGCGTGCTGGGGTTGTATCGCCAAGCCTGGCCTTAAAATTACATAAACTGTAATAATGTATTTTAAAAGCAGGTATTTACACCTTTCCAGTTTAGTAATTTTTTTATATAGAAATTCAAATCTCATTCATCTTTCTTCCACATGACCTCAAAAGATGCCTTTTCTAATTTGCTTAGAGATCAGCTTCCTGTCCTTAACTCTGCATTGTGTCTGGTCCCTCGGGTGTTAATCAAGTTCATTCTTTCTCTGTTCTAATGTTAAGTTGAAAAAACTGGGCCAGTTTTCCTGTAGACAGCTCCAGCTTTTGCATTTGCCTGGCTGTTTCCTCGTAGTGAACTCAAGCTCATTCTTCTATTTCCTTTTTTTTTGTTTGTTTGTTTGTTAACTAGAGATTGTATATGAAATTTTAATGGATTTGGGCTAAATATTTCTGGCTAAAAGATGTGTACTTCTAATGTGCAAAGTATCAGATGACAAGTAGCTATGACAACGTCAATTATGTTTTGTTTTTCCTGATGGACAAAATTGGTAATTGATAAAATGTTCAGGCATTAGTTTTTGGAAGTTTCTCCTAAAAATATAGTATCACCAACCACATTTTTACATGTAACTGTTTCACATGGTTTCGGTCTATAGATCTTTGCTCCAGTGTTAGAAAATGAGCCCATGTTTGTTGTAGGCTAATGGGAATTATGCTTTATCTGTAAGAATGAAATTGGGAAAATCACAACATAATAGGTGAGATCTGCCATCAGAAGAAGGGACAAACTAAGAATTATCTTTTAATGAAGAACAGATCTATGAGCCTGCATATGCAATCAAGGTTATTTGAGAGTAACTCAGGAAGGCAAGACTGGACATATTTTTAACTCAAATTATGATACTAAAATTAACTGAACACAAAGGGGTTTTTGAGTCTGTCTGGCACTGGCTCTCCTTTCCCAAGTGTAACACCGGCTGGAACAGAGACACCTGGCTAGGTGATTTTTGACAAGGGCAGGACATGTTACTTCCTGACCCTGTTTGGGAAGTAAGATCATCCAGGCGCTCTGAAGCTCCCTTATTATAATTTGGCTTCACTCACCAATTCCTCTCAAAAGGATGTAGGCTCAGCAAACTTTTTATTATTTATTATTTTTTAGCTCGCCTTTACTAAAGGTCAGGGATTAGCCTCTGCTTTTAACTAAGCCCTCTGCTTGAGGTTTCACAACCAGGAAGTCAAGGCTCTCATCTAGAGCTCGAGGCCTTCAAAGCTCTTAGCCAGTTCTTTACCCTACCTCTGCAGAGCTCACACCCTTGCCTCCCAGAGGCTGCTCCTGAGGCACAGGCAGTTCACAACACAGCTGTTGGCTTCCTTGCAGCCAGCAAGAGCAGGGTTCTTTGCCATTTCCAGCACCTCAATTTCATCTAGCAATGTTTATTTAGATTACTGTCTTGTCTTCCCAACTGTGTCAGCACTGTGTGAGTCCCAGCGTTCTTACCATAACTGTGCTGTGCACAGGATATGTGCTCTCAGCTGGGTTGTTGCTGTTGTTACTGTTGCCTGATCATAGAGTAACAGCAGAAAAAGTGTTGCATGCTACCATGTACCCTGTACTATGCTACACGCTGCCTCTTTTGATCCCCGTATCAGCCCTGTGTGATAGGAAGTCACCTCCTATTTCTTTACAGTGAAATGGATGAGTCTCACAGATACTAAATGTATTGGGGTGGGGTTAACCTGAAGGTCAAAAAAGCAAAGCAGCCAGCCACTCACTGGTTCTTACATCTCCCTCAGTCTGAAATGGCTATTCAGTCTGAGATGCCTCTAGGTATCTCAGAATGAGACTGTTTCCTCATGTTTTATATTCCTCTCTAGCGCTGGGATTAAAGGCATGCACCATTACTTGGTTTCTATGGCAAAGTAGTGTGGCTACTGGGATTAAAGATATGTTTTGCACTGCCTGGTGTGTAAGGCTGACCAGGGTGGCTGTTTTACTCTTTGATCTTCAGGCAAGCTTTATATATTAAAATACAAATAAAATATCACTACAGATAATAGTATATAATGTGCTGTGCTTTTTTTAATTTATGCTTTTAAAAAACAATCTTTTTTCATTTTACATACCAATCCCTCCCCCTCCTGCTCCCTCCACCTTACTTCCCCCCCCCCCCCCCATCCACTCCTCAGGCTTCCCATGGGAGTCAACAAAGTCTAGCACACTGCTTTGAGGCAGGTCCAACATATCTAGGTTGAGGAAGGTATCCCTCCAGAGAGAATGGGTTCCAAAAATCCAGTATAAGCAGTAGGGATTAATCCTGGTCCCAACTGCCCCACAGTCTGCCCCAACCATACAGCTGTTACCCACATTCAGAAGACCTAGTTTGGTCTTATATTGGTCCCCCCCCTCCCCACTCCCCCTGCTGTCAGACAGGAGTCGGTGAGTTCCCATTAGCTCAGGTAAGCTGTTTCAGTGGGTGTCCCCATCATGGTCTTGACCCCTTTGCTCACATTATCACTCCTCCCTCTCTTTGACTGGACTTTGGAAGCTCAGCCTAGTGCTTAGCTGTGGATCTCCTCTTCTGTTTCCATCAGTTGCTGGATGAAGGTTCTATGATGACAATTAAGATAGTCATCAATCTGATTACAAGGCAAGGCCAGTTCGGGCACCCTTTCCACTATTGTTTAGGGTCTTAGCTGGGGTCCTCCTTCTGGATTCCTGGGAATTTACCTAGTGCCAGGTTTCTCCCTAGCCCCATAATTCCTTCCTCAATTAAGATATCTCTTTCCTTGCTCTCCCTCTCTGTCCTTCCCCCATCTCAATCATTCTATTTCCTCAAGTTCTCCTCCCCTTTCCCCTTCTTTCTTCCTCCTTTCCCCCCACCCACACGCTCCCAATTTTCTCAGGAGATATTGTCTATTTCCCCTTTCAGGTGGATCTGTGTGTGTTTCTCTTAGGGGTCTCCTCGTTACCTCACTTCTCTGGGGTAGTGGGCTATAGGCTCGTTATCCTTTGTTTTAAGTCTAATTTCCACTTATGAGTGAGTACATACTATGTTCATCTTTCTGGATCTAGGTTTTACCTCATTCAGGATAGTTTTTTTTCTAGATCCATCTATTTGCATGCAAATTTCAAGATGTCATTGTTTTTTACCATTGAGTAGTATTCCATTGTATAAATATACCACATTTTCTTTATCCATTCTTGGATTGAGGGGCATCTAGGTTTTTTCCAGGTTCTGGCTCTTACAAATAATGCTGTTATGAACATAGATGTACAAATGTCCTTGTGGTATGATTGAGCATCCTTTGGGTATATTCCCAAGAGTGGTATTGCTGGGTCTTGAGGTAGGTTAATTCTCAATTTTCTGAGAAACTGACATACTGATTTCTATAGTGACTGTACAAGTTTGCACTCCCACCAGCAATGGAAGAGTGTTCCCCTTACCTCATATCCTCTCCAGCATAAGCTGTTATCGGTGTTTTTGGTCTGGGCCATTCTGACAGGTGTAAAACGGAAACTCAGAGTTGTTTTGATTTCATTGCCCTGATGGCTAAGGATATTGAACATTTCCTTAAGTTTCTTTCAACCATTTGAGATGCTTTCGTTGAGAATTCTATGTTTAGAACTGTACCCCACTTTTTAATTGGATTATGTGGTATTTTGATGTCTAGTTTTTTGAATTCTGTATATATTTTGGAGATTAGTCCTCTGTCTGATGTGGGGTTGGTGAAGATCTTTTCCTATTCTGTAGGCTGCCTTTTTGTCTTATTGACTGTGACTTTGCTTTACAGAAGCTTCTCAGTTTCAGAACACTTATTTATTGTTGCTTTTAGTGTCTGTGCTAATAGTGTTATATTTAGGAAGTAGTCAACTGTTCCCATGCATTCAAGGCTTCTTGCCACTTTCTCTTCTATGAAGTTCAGTGTGGCTAGATTTGTATTGAGTGAGGTCTTTGATCCATTTGGACTTGAGTTTTGTGCATGGGAATAGATATGTTTCTATTTATATTCTTCTACATGCCGACATCCAGTTATTGCCAGCATCATTTGTTGGAGATGCTTTCTTTTTTCCATTGTATAATTTTAACTTCTTTGTCAAATATCAGGTGTTCATAGGTGTGTGGATTAATATCCAGGTCTTTGATTCGACTATATTGGTCCACCTGTCTGTTTCTATTCCAATACCAAGCTGTTTTCATTACTGTAGCTTTATAAATTTAACTTCTTTGTCAAATATCAGGTGTTCATAGGTGTGTGGATTAATATCCAGGTCTTTGATTCGACTATATTGGTCCACCTGTCTGTTTCTATTCCAATACCAAGCTGTTTTCATTACTGTAGCTTGATGTCAGGGATGGTGATGCCTCCAGAAGTTCCTTTATTATACAGAATTGTTTTGGCTATCCTGGCTTTTTTGTTTTTCCATATGAATTTGAGTTTTTTCATGGTCTGTGAAGATTGGGGTTTTGATGTGGATTGCATTGAATCTTTTTTTTTAATTTTATGGTTTATTTAACTTTATTTTATGTGCATTGGTGTGAAGGTGTCAGATCTCCTGGAACTGGATCTTCAGACAGTTGTGAGCTGCCATGTGGGTGCTGGGAATTGTACCTGGGTCCTCGGGAAGAGCAGTCAGTGCTCTTAACCACTGAGCCAACTCTCCAGCCCTGCATTGAATCTTGATTGCTTTTGGTAAGATTGCCATTTTTACTATGTTGATTCTACCTATCCAAGAGCATGGGAGATTTATTTTCTCATATCTTAGTATCTTTCTTCAAAGACTTAAAGTTCTTGTCATAAGGGTCTTTCACTTCTTCTAAATGTATTATTCAAGGTCACCATACAGTCTCTGAGCTGAGCTTCACATCAAAGATGGCTGACCCTGAAACCCTCCCCTTACATCTTGACTAAGTAACTTACTGTAAATAAAACTCTGTGGAATATCTTTGCACTAAAATCTTTTTAATGAAGCCTGTTGAAATTGGGGCGCCGGGATTGCGTCCCCCAACACCCCAGTCGCCTGGCTAGCTTATGCCCGAAATAACAACACACAAACTGTATTCATTTAAACACTGCTTGGCCCACTAGCTCTAGCCTCTTACGGGCTAACTCTCGCACCTGGTCTAACCCATTTCTAATATTCTGTGTTAGCACCCCAAGGTGCGCTTACCGGGGAGATTCTAGCCTACGTCCATCTTGGGTCGGTCGGAGCTTCATCGCGAGCATGCCTCAGAGAGCCGAGCGATTCCCTCCGGCCCGCGAGAGAGGCTGACTTCTCTGAGCGGAGCTGCGTGCATTCTGAGCTCACTTCCTCTTCCTGTCCGCATACTATTCTGTTTACTCCTCCCACCTATGTTTTAACTAACCTATTAGGGCCGGCCAAGCAGTTTCTTTATTTTAACCAATGAAATCAACAGATTGATATATGACACTCCCACATCAGAAGCCTTGTTAAAACTGTGTAATCCAGGGGTTGGAGAGACAGCTCAGTGGTTAAGAGCACTGAGCGCTCTTCCAGAGGATCAAAGTTCAATTCCCAATGCCTACATTCCCAGTTCTTGGGAATCTGACACCCTCATTCAGACAGACATGCAGGAAAAAAAAAAAACAGCAATGTACATGAAATAAAAAGAAAAGTTTAAAAAACTGTAAAATAGAGGAGAGACATAAAACATGGAGAAACATTGAAACAAAACATTACAGTTAAGAGGGCCATGTAATCACACAGGAAATAGACTGATATGAGCCCAGTTAAGTCTCTGCCAGCACAGCCTTCTTTCTTTCATTGGGATCTCTCTTCTGCCCTACAGTTACCTAACCATTCTTTTCCTTGCTTTCCTAGTGAGTCTTATCTGCTAAGTATGTATCCATAAATACTGTCATTTTGTTTGCCTAATGTGGAATTTTACATAAGCAAAATCACACAATACAAATTATTTTGTGGTTTCTTTCTCTTACCATCTTGTTTTTATAATTTACCTTAATTTACTTCACATTAATACATAAAATGTATTTGCTTTGGTTTATTACATCCCAGTGTATGCACTTTAATGTTTTCTTTAATATACTGGTTGTAATGGTATGATCTGGCTATTAGATAATATGCTGTCGTGTAAACAAGTCTTCCCATGCATTGCACACATTTCTATAAAGTGGACCTTAGGGGTTTGCTAAGTATATAAGTCATTGGTTAGGCATATAAATCATTCTCTAATTATTTCCTGAGGATAAATTCCTAGCAGTAAAATTAATGGATCACATAAATGTAACTATGTAAGGTGATTTGAGGATCTCTTTGAACTTCTTTAACAAGAGATTGTTTACTTGACTTTAAAACAAGGTCTTCTGAATCCAGTCTAACTTATAACTCACCTTGTAGCCAAAGCTGATCTTAACTTTTGTTCTTCCTGCTTAACCTCCTGAGTGCTGGGATCATAAGTATGTTCCATCACACTTGGTTTCTAATTAAATTAAAAACAGTGTAAAGCAGTTGGCAGAAGCAAGCTGTAGATTAGTATGTTGTTTCTTTGCACTGGGAAACCTTGGCTTTATATTTTTCTGTAAATGTATTTCATGTTGCTTAAAAACCTATTCTTTCAGGTATATGTAGTAATGATGGCTAACTGCCTAGGCAGAATGTTTGGAGAATCTCATTACCTATAACTATCATATAAAATGCACTATGTTTATATTCGTTGCTTGAGGACTTGATTTCCTCAATTTGAGCACTGTTTCCATTGAATGCTCTAACTTATGTGTCACTGTTTTCTTTATCAGTGTTATCTTTATCTATGATACACAGTGTCTGAATTATGTGTTTCTCATCTGCTCTGAATGAGGTCTGCCTCTTACTCAGGCCCTGGTCCACCATTGTCTTGCTGTTCAGTACTCTGTATTGGGTACTGTTGGTGCTGCATTAGTTCTTGAATGGTTGCCTTTGCTTGTGCATTTACACCCTGCTCTAGTATGTTAGACTTATTGCTTAATGCTTGCTTTGATTTGTAGAATGTGTTTTAACATAGGAGATGGCAGTTTACTTGGAAGTGATTCTTGAGGGTGTGTAGTATTTACTCTGGCATTTAAATGAGTCCTGATCTGGAGCCTCCAAATTTTAATTTCTGTCTTTTTAAGATTCCTTGAGAATATTCAGGCGTATAAGCTATGGTTCATTAATATTCTCTGTCATGGCATCTGAGAAAGACAGAGAAATTGACTGGCAGAAAGAAAGCAGAGATAAGATTTAATAGAAGTGTTTTTAACAGCGAGGCAGCACTTTATACCTGAAAGCATTTGAAGACATTAACTGTCTGACTTGCCTGCCAACATCTTCGTATGAAATGGGTTTTCATTTTGTATTTAATAACTGAGAAAATGGGGGCTGGAGAAGTGGCTCAGAGGTTAAGAGCAACCACATGGTGGCTCAGCTTGTGTGCAGGCAGAACACTGTATGTGTAATAAATAAATTAATCTTTTAAAAGCTGAAAAGTGAAATGTGCATTTACTCTCTTAATTATTCCTGAGAAGTTGAAGTTCATGTGGAAACAACTTTATTTGAAATCATGAAGAATTCTTTGTAGCCTATTTTACACAATATATTTCTACTTTGAAAAAAAAAGTTTCTACATCTTAACTGTGTGGTTTTTGTTTGTTTTTTCTTTTTCTTTTTACTGTCCTGGAACTTTTTCTGTAGACCAGGCTGGTCTCAAACTCACAGACATGTGCCTGCCCCGGCCTCCCAAGTGCTGAGACAAAGGTGTGAGCCACCACACCTGGAAACTGTGTTTTAATAGACTCATCCTTAGACCTTTCACTTTTCCCAGAAAACAGCTGAATGAACATCAAAGCTATTGGTTTCATTTCCACAAACAAATCCATGAGGAAGTGTCCGTCTTTGTAGAGAAGAGGAAAATAGACAGGTGCTGGTGCAGCTCGGAGCAGCCCTTGTTCCAGAAGGGTGGTCTGCAGTGGGCAGTTCATTTGGCCCTAGTTTTGAAGACTTAAGACAACAGTGGCTAATTGCTTTGTGTGTGTTGCTCTTGTTCACCCACAGAACCAGCAACAGAGTTAGGAGTGGATTCCGGTGACAGGAGATCTCTGGCAGTGCTTATATCCTGTCAACACATGCTCACTGTGCTCTTGGTAATAATTCAACTTGGATCTAGAGAGCCATGTAAAAAGCTATCAGTAGGCACTTAATTATATTCAGACCTGGTGGTGGGACAGTGCTTATACACATCTGTGCAGGTGGGAGCTAGATTCAGTTACCAGCCACCCTGTTTTGTGTTTTTTGAGACAGGACTTCCCACTGACCTGGAATTTGCCAAGTTGCCTAGGTTGGCTAGCTGTCAAGCCTCCAGGTGTACACCCATCTCCCCCTCTCCAGTACTGGAGTTACAGAGATGTGCTGCCATGCCAACCACATATTTTAAGTTTATTTTATATGTGTGAGTGTTTAGTGTGTGTGACTGTACACCAAGTGTGTACAGTGGCCTTAAAGGATGACGAAGATGTGTGAGTCCCCTGCAACTGGAGTTGAAAACAGCCGTGAGCCGTTAAATGGGTGCTGGGAATCAAAGCTGGTTCCTTTGCAAGAGCTAAAAGTGCTCTTAATCACTGAGTATCTCTACACAGACACACCACCACCACCACCACAACACACCTTTTTAATGTGGGTTCTGAGATTCTAACTTAAGTCTTCCTACTTGCAAGGCAAGCTCTTTACTGATCATGCTATCTTTCCAGCCCTGAAGAACATTTTTTTTAATGTGAATTGAGTGGTGGAACCAAGAATTTCTGCTAATGCTTCCTGAAAGATGTTTAGATGGGTGTGATGGTGCCTGCCTTATCTTTTAGCTCTCAGGAGGCAGAGGCAGGCAATCTCTGAATTGAAGGCCAGCCAACATGGTGAGCAACAGGGCAGCAAGGCCTACATACAGAGACTTTGTCTCAAGGAAAAAGAAACAGCAGCAGTTTGCATTTAAGTTGCCAAACAGTAGGTAGCTAGAATTTAGAGTGAAGAGTCTTTCTGCTCTACACCCTCCACTGGGTGTTTAGGCAAGCTCACCAGATTTTTTATTTATGCATACTATCTGTGTTGCTGCCCAGTGACTTTCCAGTAAATAGTTGTGTAGCCAGCGTTAAAAGCCTACAGGCTAATCCTTGCTACATAACTACTGTTTCCGTGACAACTGTCAGATGACCCATAGTCTGTGTAAGGCAAAATATGAGAAGTAGTTTCATTGATGAATACCCAGTGTTACTGGTAGAATGCTACAATGGGGATTTTAGCAAGCTGCTTGGCTGCTGTATCCAAAATTTAAACTTTTTCCACATTGCATGCTTGAACATTTTAAGAGAAAAGACTTCTTTAAAAAAAAGTCTCTCCATGGGTTTTCCCCCTGTAAGAAAATAACACTGTTTGAATTCTGATTATTTTATATAAAATGGATATAACAAATACGACAAAAGCTTCAGATCTAATTTGAGTTTTGTGATGGTTGATAATTAGGAGCAGAGGTTAAAGGGGATTACTTAAGTAATGGGAAGGATTTGATGATAAAATATTTATTTTTATTTTATTTTTTTGGTTTCTCTGTGGTTTTGGAGCCTGTCCTGGAACTAGCTCTTGTAGACCAGGCTGGTCTCGAACTCACAAAGATCCGCCTGCCTCTGCCTCCCGAGTGCTGGGATTAAAGGCGTGCGCCACGACCGCCTGGCGATGATAAAATATTTAATATTTAAAAATATATTTATCCAGCATGGAGATTTTATTCTTTGTTTTTCCCTGTTTTAGACAATTTTAAGTTGAAAGTAAGTTCATACACAGTTGTTTTCTCTGTGTACAGTAAATGTGCCTTCTCTGGGCCTGCCACAGTTCTGAGACCTAGGATTGTGGCGTGCAAAGCAAAGGCCCTGACCTTTGGGGACTTAGTCAAGGGCAGACAGAGACATCAATTCAATTAAAAATTGTATGTAAGGTGTGGTAAGTAATAGCATGAATTTAGTACATTTTGTTACAAAATATCTTAGACCAATTAATTAATAAGGGACAGAAGTTTACTTGGATCGTAGTCCTGGAGCCGGGAAGTCCAAGAACACAGTGTCAGTCAACATCTGCTCAGCATCTACACGGCGTCTACAAGGGTCTTGCAACCTTGTAATGTGGAGGATATCACAGGGCAGTTGTGTGAGCTCTGGTCTCTCTCTTTCTCTCATAATGACTGGACAAGGCACCAGTCTATGAGTACAACAGAATATCATTAGGAATCATTTCACTGGTGTGTGTGTGTGTGTGTGTGTGTGTGTGTGTGTGTGTGTGTATTTTCTCTCTTTTAGTTGGTCATGTTTGATTGTAACCCTAGGTCTCTAAACTATCCAGTCTGTGGTCCTGGCTTCCAGGCAGTGTCAGGCATGGGCTCCCTCTCTTGGGCCTCAAGTTAAAGCAGACATTGGTTGGCCATCCAAGTTCTGCACCAGCATTGCTTCAGTACATCTTGCAGGCAGGGCAGATTATAGGTCAGTAGAATACAGAGTACCTTTCCACACCAAAGAGACTACATAAGGGTGAAGGCTCCATGTAGGCACCAGCTTGATCTCTTTACAGTCAATGAGCTATGTGGATATTGCCCTTGGCAGTGCCCCCATGTGCAGCACGCCGCTCCTGCCAGCAGAAGAGACGACCGCAACAGGATTCTTCTCAGAACACACTTTATTGGAGCACTTACACTTGAGGTTTTAGAGAGGCAAAAGACCCCGTCCCCGTGGAAGCAGAAGAATATATACGATGCCAGACAAAGCCCTGACGTGTCATCAAGCCAATGGCTCAGGCCAGAATGGAGTGATCGTGCCAAATAGTGATTGGCCAGATCAAATGGCCAGATCGAAAGACTCCCCGCGCTGGGGGGAGTTCGTGCGCATGCGCACAAGCTGCCCGCCAAGTTTGAAGTGGAACAGCAAACGGCGCCCAGGCTCCGTGCCCACGACATGACAGCGCCATGGCGCGCGCTACACCCATGTGGCCATTTTTCTTGGCAATACCCCCCCCCATCAGTTTGCTGGTTGCAGGGGGGAGGCAATCCTCTGCCCTGTCATCAACCTGGCTTATTTGGGGATCTCCATTGGCCTCCCTCAGCCAACAACTCAACCGAATACAGCCCAGTCCTTTATTGGAAGCCTTGCCTGGCTACAAGAAATGCCTATTCTGACTCCATAGCCTCCATTACTAGGAGTCCTCATTAGGATCATCTTTATACATTCCAGGAAGTTTCTGCATCACCCCCAAATGGCCCCCAGTTCCAGCTATCTCTCCCTGTACTCTTTCCCTCCATCCCTCTCCTCCTAATTGCTCTTGCTCCCATCCCAGCCTGCCCCCACTCCACCTGCAAATTCTATTTCCCCTTCCCAAGGAGATCCATGTGTCCCACTAGAGCCCTCCCCTTTCCTAACTTCTCAGGATCTGTAAATTGTACCTTGATGATCATTTACTTAACAGCTAATACCTACTTAGAAATGCATACAGACCATGTTTGTCTTTCTGGGCCTGGGTTACCTCACTCAGAATACTATTTTTCTAGTTGCATCCATTTGCCTACAAATTTCATGATGTCATTGTTTTTAACAACCGAATAATACTTCATTGTGTAAATACACCAAATTTTCCTTATCCTTTCTTTGTTTGAGGAACGTCTAGGTTGTTGCCAGTTTCTGGCTATTATAAGTAAAGCCACAATGAACATAGTTAAGCAAGTATGATAAGATGGAGCATCCTTTGGGTATGTGTCCAAGAGTGGTATAGCTGGATCTTGAAGTAGATTAATTCCCAATTTTCTCAGAAACTGCCATATTTATTTTCATAGTGACTGTACCAGTCTGCACTCCCACCAGCAATGGAGGAGTGTTCCCCTTGCTCCACATCCTTTCCAGTGTAAGCTGTCACTTGTGTTTATTCGTTTTGATTCCCTGATGACTAAGGATGTTGAACATTTCTCTAAGTGTTTCTCAGCCATTTGAAATTCCTCTGTTGAGAATTCTGTTTTAGGTCTGTAACCCATTTTTAATTGGATTATTTGATTTTTTGATACCTAGTTTCTTGAGTTCTTTATGTATCTTGGATATTAGCCTTCTGTCAGATGTGGAGTTGGTGGAAATCTTTTCCCATTCTGTAGGCTGATGTTTTGTCCTATTGGCCGTGTCCTCTATCTTACAGTAGCTTTTTAGTTTCATGAGGTCCCATTTATTAGTTTCGTTCTTAGTGCCTGCACTATTGGTGTTCTGTTCAGAAAATCATCTCCTGTGCCAATGTGTTCTGGTTGCTGCTCACTTTCTCTTAGGTTCAATGTGGTTGGTTTTATGTTTGAGATCTTTGATCCACTTGGACTTGAGTTTTGTTCAGGGTGATAAATATGGATTTGTTTGCATTCTACATGCTGACATCAAGTTAGACCATCACCTTTTGTTCAAAGAAGAGTTAAGGCCAGTACTCCTCAAATTATTCTACAAAATAGAAACAGAAGGAACTTTGCCCAATTCATTTTATGAGGCCACAGTTAACTCTGATAGCCAAACTACATAAAGACTCAACAAAGGAAGAATTACAGACCAGCTAGATGGTGGTGGCACATGTCTTTAATCGCAGCGCTTGGAAGGCAGGGGCAGGCAGATTCCTACGAGTTCGAGGCCAGCGTGCTCTACAGAGTGAATTCCAGGACAGCCAGAGAAGCCCTGTCTCAAAAAAACAAACAAAAAAGAATTACAGTTCAGTTTCCCTCATGAACATGATGCAAAAATGCCCAATAAAATACTTGTTAGCCAAATCTAAGAACACATCAAAAATATCACCCACCATGATCAAGTAGGCTTCATTCCAGAAATGCAGAGATGGTTCAGCATACAAAAATCAATGCAGTCTACCATATGAACACACTGAAAGAAAAGAAAACACACATGATGATCTCAGTAGATGCAGAAGGGGCCTTTGACAAAATCCAACATCTCCTCATTATAAAAGTCCTGGAGAGACTGTGGATACAAGGGACATACCTAATCATAATAAAGGCAATTTATAGCTTATATATAATATAGTCAACATCAATTTAAATGGAGAGAAATGCAAAGAAGTAACAAAACAAAGTTGTCATCTCTCTTCATATCTATTCAATATAGTACTTGAAGTTTTAACTAGAACAATAAGACAACTGAAGGAGATCAAAGGGATGCAAATTGGAAAGGAAGAAGTCAAAACTATCGCTATTTGCAAGTGACATGGTAATATACATAAGTGATCCTAAAAAGTCCACCAGGAAACGACTACAGCTGATAAACACTTTAAGTGAAAGTAACTGGATACAAGATTAACAACAACAAAAAGTCAGTAGCCCTACTATATACAAATGAGAAATGGACTGAGAAAGAAATTAGGGAAACACAACACCTTTCACAGTAGCCTCAAATAATATAAAATGTCTTCGGGTCACTCTAACCAAGCAAGCAAAAGACCTGTATGATAAAAGCTTCCAAGTCTTGAAGAAGAACTGAAGATAGCCGAAGATGGAAAGATCTTCCATGCTCATCGATTGGTAGGATTAACATAGTAAATATGGTCATCTTACCTAAAGCAAGCTACAGATTCAATGCAATCGCCTTCAAAATTCCAACACAATTCTTTGCACACCTTCAGAGGACAGTACTCAACTTCATATGGCAAAACAGAAAGGCCAGGGTATTAACCTGAACAATACAAGAACTACAGGAGGTGTCACCATCCCTGATTTCAAATTGTAGTTCAGGGCTATAGTAATGAAAACCTCATTGTATTGGCTTAAAAAACAGACACATTGATCAGTAGAATTTAATTGAAGACCCAGACATAAATCCTTACACCTATGGACACCTGATTTTTTTTTTTTTTAACAAAGAAACCAAAAATACCCATTGGGAAAAAAGGTCTCTTTCTCTTTACAGAGCCACTAATCCCATTTTAGGGCCTCCACTCTCATCTTCTCATCTAATCCTATTTACTTTTCAAAGACCCTACTTATAAATTTCATCAACATGAATTTGGTGATTTATTTTCAACATATAAATTGGGAGAGGGAACACATTCAAACCATGATAGCAAACAAAGGAAGCCTTTCTGGTAAGACGGCATTTCAGGAGAGTCCTAAGTGAGGAATGGGCCTTGTCAGTATTAGAAGAAGAGTATTCCAGGCAGGATGGTGGCAGATGTAGGGTTCTTCTTGGTAGAAGGCCACAGAGCTGAGGACAGCAACAGATAGAATGTATCATACAAAAATAGATCAAAGGAAAGTGGGGTGGGGAGGCGCTACAATGGCTCAGCAGATTGGTCGCTACTGAGCCTGATGACCTGAGCTTATCCCCAGGACCCACATGGTAGAAGGAGAAATTGACTCCCTACACACTGTTCTCTGACATCCACATATGCACAGAGGCATATGTGTGTGCATGCATGAATACACATGTACAGAAAGATAAGGTGTAATCATTTTTTTAAAAAATGAATTTGGAGTGGGAAAGTAGTCATATAATATTATAAGGACCTGAAAAGAGGGCCCACAGGTTAAGAGTACTTATTGTTCTTCCAGAGGATCAGAGATTGGGTCCCAGAACCCACATCATCCAGCTCACAACTACCTATAATTACAGCTCCCAGGATCCAGTTCTGCCTTCTAGGTCCTGAGGGCACACACATAAATAGAAATGAAATATTTTAAGGAGTGTGTTGTATTTGTTCTGAAGCCAAAGCTTCTAGACATCTTGAAGCAATGACATGGCCTGACTTGAACATTGAAAGGTGCTCTGTGACCTAGGAGAATATGAAGTGAGGGTGAGGCTACAAGCAGGGAGACCAGTCAGGTGGCTGGAGCCAGGGTGAGAGTGGGGCAGGGAGGGCCATAGGATGCTAGATAGTTACCTTACTCAGTAAATACATCTTCAGGTGCCAGGCGCTGTTCTAACAACATTATAAATACCAGCTTGTTACTCTTCTTTTCCTTGAGACAGGGTTTCTCTGTGTTGCAGCTCTGACTATCCCAGAACTCACTCTATAGACCAGGCTGGTCTCAAACTCAGAGGTCCACCTATCTTCCCCCTTGTCATTGTTTAACATCAACGTGCTTCTGAGGTAAATGTCAGAGGTTAAATTCACAGGATTGATAAATGGTTTGGATACGAGAAAAGGGAACCAAGAATAGTTTCTGTGTAGGATCAGTTTAAACCTTGAAAGAATGAAGTGACCTTATGCCAAGAAGGAAGCTGGAAGAGCCGCATATCTGGGGGCAGGCCCCAGAGTCAGGAGTTTGGTTTTTTATTTATTTATTTATTTATTATGTATACAATGTTCTGTCTGTGTGTATCCCTGCAGGCCAGGAGAGGGCACCAGACCTCATTACAGATGGTTGTGAGCCACCATGTGGTTGCTGGGAATTGAACTCAGGACCTTTGGAAGAGCAGGTAATGCTCTTAACCACTGAGCCATCTCTCCAGCCCCCTTTAAACACCCTGAACGCAGTCAAGCTGCTGTGTTCCGTAGGCAGTCTGGATAGAGGAACCTGGCTCAAGGGAAAGGCAAGGCTGAGATAAGTTGCAAAAGCTATCTCAAAGCATTCAACAAGAAATACCAATCTGAAGTTTTTTCTTATCATAAATGTGACCAGAGGTCAGTATGAGGACAGTCTTTCCCCTAGATCAGGGTCCTGTGTAGCATTGCTTCGGCCTTAGCCTCAGTTTCTTTATAAAACAGGATGAACTCCGCTTCTTCCATGGCATCCGTGGATAAAATGAAAGAAAATGTTAAATAGAGCAGTGCTTAGACATGGAAAATACCTCACAGAGTTTTGTTATCTTCCATTTACACAGGTTCAGTTTGTTACATTCAGCTGAGACTAACAGAACATGATCTATACTCCTAGTATGAACAAAGTCTGAATTTACAGCCTACTTCCACATTCTTCTGCTTGTTTAATAACAAGCGCCCCCTCTCCCCCCCAAAAAAAAGATTTTAGTCTGTACACAGTGGCTGATGCATGTTGTCCCAGCTACTCAGGAGGCTGAAGCAGGAGTACAACTGAGCTACAGGATTTTGAGGCAAGCTTGGACAATATAGCAAGATCCTGATGCAAAATGGGGAGGAGTCTTGGGAGTGTTTTCAGTGGTGCAGCATGCTTGAGACCCTAGGTTCTATTCCCAGCGTGGTGGTCTTCCCTCTCCCCCGAGTTCAACATCCATTGTCTGTGAAGTTGTAATGACTTTATAAAAGAAAGGATTTTATTTGTAGGTTTCTTTAGAGGACGCAAGGAAAGAAGTTGTGGGTTCTGATTATTAAACATTCCCACATGCAGAAGCAGTGTGAGGGTTCTGGGAGAAACATAAACAGAGAATCCATAGATTAGTCGTGGGTAGTTTACACCAAAACCTGAGGAAAATCTGCTCAAGTCTCTGCTGACCTATAAGGAGCAATTGTACCCTGTACCATGACAGGCCTTTTGAATCAGAGGGAATTAGCTCATTAATGCCCTGGAGATACTGCTAGGACCTTGCTAAAGGGGCATTTCTGGAGCTTAGATTAATCCTATTTCTATTTTCTACAGTCATAGCTGAACTAACTCATTTAAAGTATTGAAATTTTATCTCAACCTGTTTTTTTTTAGAGAAGCAAAATGAATTACATAGTCCTTGCATTTATACTGTTCATTAAAAAATATCAAGATTAGTTTTACTTCTTAGCATTTGTTTAGGTCTAGTTAGGTCCCTCTGTAGCCATGTACCACAATAGAAAAATTTAAATACTTGTATTTTCCTTTTTAGTATTAGGCATGACCATCATTTTCTTGGAACATCCTGATTATGTCCCTGTGACACCATTTGCCTTCCAGTGAGGACCTCCTGTGTGTACGCCCCAACCTGTTCCTGTCACTGCCCTATTTGAGGTTGCTCCACGGATGTCATTTGTTCTTTACCTTCTCCACCTTCCTGTTTATTTTGAAAAGTTTCACAGGCTTCAAACCATTTTCTTTTGAAAGCACGTATAGGTCATGATCCAGAAAAACCATCATATTTTCAACTGGAGAGACCAAATTGTATTCTGGGGACTGTTTCTTCCATTACCCCCCTGACATTTTGGGGCTGCTCTGTTCTGATTGTACCAGGACTGGTAAATGAAGAGCCAGCCTAGATTCCCTGCAGCATTAAGACTGTAATTCTCTCTTCATAAACCCCTTTGACACATTGCCTTAAACTCTTTAGGCTCTGTAAGATTTGCCCTTGTTTCATTTAATCTGTTAGACTTGTCTGCATTTTATAAAGATGAAGAATAAAAAGCAATAACATCAATAGCAGTACTAACACTAATTCACTTTATCTGCACAACCTTAATGAGGTACTTCTTGAGCCTCTGATCAGGCAGATTTTATGAAGTTACACAGATTGTATCATTTATATGTAAATCATTAGAACACTTAAAAATCTTTTTTGTTTAAAAAAGATTTACTTATGTGTATGAATGTTCTGCCTATGTGCACGTATGTAGTGCACCACATATATGCTTGGTGCCTGTCGAGGTTAGAAGAAGGCATCAGATCCCCTGGGAATGGAGATACACATGGTCGTAAGCCACTGTGTGGTGCTGGGCCCTGAACTTCCTCTGTTAGAGCCACAAGTGCTCTTAACCAGTGAGCCAGTTCTCCAGCCCCTTCTCTCTAAATTCGTTTTTAAATAAGCTAACAATAGAGATCTGACACTGATTGATGGTCTTCTTTCAGAAATGAAAGTGTATTAACGTTTGTCCTTCCTTCTTCCTCAGTGACCACTGCAGTTGCTGGTCTGATGCCGAGAGGTCATGTTAGTGGTGGAGACTCAAACACGGTCATAACAGAGCCACTGCTGTGCTCTAATTCTAAAGTTAGCTCAAATCAAACAACATTAGACCAGTCTTCTCTCTTTCTAAATGTCAGAGTGGCTTTTTACACACGCCGCTCTGACAGGACCACAGTCTGCGTCAGGCCTTCTCTGAATTCACAGGCTAGTGGCAGTGGGCTTGATTCTAGAGCATGCATTCTTAGCAGTCCTGAAAATCATCTAGGCTATGGCTGGGTTTTTTGTTTTTGTTTTGTCAAAACAATAAGAAAAGAAAGAAAAAGAACCAGGAATGAGAGCTAAGAGTTTACTGGCCTGGCCCTCTTACACTCAGATTATATCCTGATAGGTTCATCTTTTGTCACCATGGCTCAGAGCCACGCCTGTACATTATTGGCTTAGAACAGATCCTCTCCAAAGTTTCAACTTTTTCAAATTATATGTGTTCCTTATAAGAAATACCAGTGTTTTATTTCAGATTTTTACATAATAGCTGTCTGTGCCAGACATCTTGTAGTTTTTGTATATTTTCTTTTATGTGTGTATAATTTATGTGCATTGGGGTTTTCCTGTATATATATATGCCTTTGTGAGGGTGCCTCTATTGATAATGTGAATTTTGGCTAGAAGTCCTTTTTGTTGTTGTTACTACATTTTTCTAATATATATTCACCAAGAATATTGGTTTGAGAGTCGGGTGGTGGCGCACGCCTTTAATCCCAGCACTCGGGAGGCAGAGGCAGGTGGATCTCTGTGAGTTCAAGGCCAGCCTGGTTTACAAGACCTAGTTCCAGGACTGGCACCAAAACCACAGAGAAACCCTGTCTCGAAAAAATCCAAAAAAAAAAAAAAAAAGAAGAAGAAGAAGAAGAAGAAGAATATTGGTCTGTAACTCTTTATTTTTTCCCAATTGCATCTTTACCTCACTTTTCAATCTGACTTTGTAGAAAGAGTTTGGGGTGCTCCTTCTGTTTCTGTTTATTTGCATACTGTGAAGATTGGCTGTAGATCTCTGAAAGTCTGATAGAAATCTACTGTCAGTCCATCTGGACCTGGGCTTGTTTGACTCTCCTGTCATGGTCTATATGGATTGCTGCTCTCCTCTTGGTTTAACTTCAGTGGTTTGGATGAACTTAGTAATTGGTCTATTTCTTTTAGATTTTCCAATTTCATGGAGTATATGTTTTGTTTTTGTTTTTGAGAGAGTCTCATTGTGTATCCCTGACTGGTCTGGAAGTCTCTGGAGACCAGGCTGGTCTCAAACTCAGAGATCTGCCTGTTGAGTTCTGGGATTAAAGGAGTGTACCACCATGCCCAACTGGGTTATAACTCTTATAGCTCCATTCTTCACCACAGGCAAATGATCAGTCTTTGGCTGTGAGGTAGCTGTGGTGTTGTGGCCCAAGGAGTTAGGCAGTGCTACTTGCCTGGTCTACAGAATGAGTCCAGTTATTCTTGCCTCTATAGTCTCTTTGAGATTCAAATGAGAAATATAAGTTAAAAGTTTTTGAAAGTCTTACGTCTGAATCATATATTTAAAAAACATTATTATAACTAAATGGCTCCTCTGAGTTAAGCTTTTCTGATAAGAAGAGATTCTTTTTTCTAGGAAGATGATTTGGAGGTTAGTCTCCAGGAGCATTTCTCAGAGTGGCTGGGTTTGTGCATCTCTTTGGTTTTGTTTTGTGAGTTGTGTCAAGGAGGTGATGTCAGGAATCATCTAAGGTAGAGGAAGGATTGTAGTACCAGAAGGTTTAAGGACAGCATAAGAGAACCCACAGAATCAATTAACCCAGGTTCATAGAGGCTCAGAGAGACTGAACTGACAACCAGGGAACCTGCATGGGGCTGACCTAGGTCCTCTGCATATATATTACAGTTGCATAGCATGGTTGTCTTGTGGGACTCCTAACAATGGAAAAGGGGGCTCTCTCTGACTTTGCTGGCTGTGTTTTGCGACCCCACTCCTTATACTGGGCTCCCTTGTCCAGCCTTAATATGAGGAGAGGTGCTTAGTTTTTTTTTTTTTTCATTTATTTATTTATTTTTAATTAAAAATTTCCACCTCCTCCCATTTCCCTCCTTCCCCATCCCCTCCCCGTCCCTCTCCAGTCCAAAGAGCAGTCTTATTGAAACTTAATATGCCATGTTTGGTTTATATCCATGGGAGGCCTGCTGTTTCCTGAATAGGAAGAGGAGTAGGTGGTGGGGAGGGCTTGGAGAAGAGGAAGGGGAAACTGCAGTCTGTATGTAAAGTAATATCATTAAAATAAAAAAGAAATAGGTAGGAGGCTGAAGAGAGGTTTTTTGTTTTTTTTTGTTTGTTTGTTTGTTTGTTTGTTTTTTGTTAGTGGTTGGGAGTGCTGGCTGTCTTCCAGAGGTCCTGAGTTCAATTCCCAGCACCCACATGGCAGTTTACAACTGTCTATAACTCCTGTTCCAGGGATCTGAAACCCTCACACAGACATACTGGAGAACACCAATGTACATAAAATACAAATAAAAACTATTTTTAAAAGAAAGGAATAGGTTAAGATTTATATGTGGCTCGCTGTAGTGAGGCAATATATGTTGAATTTGTAGAACTAAAAACAATAACAACAATAAACAACTGATTTCATATTTCTTGGAGGTGAAAGAGCTGTTAAAGATAGACCCGTTATGGATAGTGCCTCACTGAACATCTAGCCAGACATTTCAATGGTATCCCTATCCCATGTGAAAATAATTCCTAGCCATTTCAGGGTATAGCAAACTCTTCCAAGAAACCGTGAGTCCTGCTCAGTTCCAGCAGCCTCAGAAAGATCCCAGAGGTGGTCTTGCTCTGCCCTGTAGCTCTCCTCTCCACAGGGCAGCCTGTCGGGCTCTCCATCGGGCTCTCACATAGGTTAGGGAAGAGGACTTCAGCCCCAGGCAGTAACTGGAGAATTAAAAGTAGCAAGAATGCCCTTGAGAATTAATGTCCAAAACCGTAACATACATGACAAAGAACTCTAAATATCATTCATGTTGAAGAGAAGTGGTATAAAATTAGATAAGATAAATAAATGTCTTTAACCATAGCTAAGGAAATGGAGGAGAAAAATAAAGAAATTCCTAAAGTGACTGGGTGTGTGGGGGCTGGAGAGATGGCTCAGCAGTAAAGAGCATTGACTGTTCTTCCAAAGGTCCTGAGTTCAATTCCCAGCAACCACATGGTGGCTCACAACCATCTGTAATGATGCCTGGTGCCATCTTCTGGCCTGTATGCATACACACAGACAGGATATTGTATACATAATAAATAAATAAATAAATAAATAAATAAATAAATGTAGTAATACGGAGCGGCAGGGCTGCTGTGTCCCCGGCACCCGGCCGCCCACATGGCTAGCTTAATACCCGAAATAATTACACGGAAACTGTATTCTTTTAAACACTGCCTGGCCCATTATTGGCTAGCTCTTCTCGGCTAACTCTCGCACCTAGACTAGCCCATTTCTTATAAGGTATGTAGCACCCTAAGGTGTGCTTACCGGGGAGATTCTAGCCTGCATCTGTCTGGAGTGGGAACATCATGGCGACTCACTCACTCAGCTTCTTTCTCCCAGAATCCTGTTCTGTTTACTCCACCCACCTAAGGGTTGGGCTATCAATGGGCCTAGGCAGTTTCTTTATTGATAAGAAATCACTCCCACATCATTTCCCCTTTTTCTGTAAAAGAACATTTATAAACAATATTTGGGAACATGGGCGCAGTTTTTCTCTCCAAACTGCTTCCTGCTGAATGGGGGCGTTGTTAATTAGGGCTTTCATGGTATAACCTGTGTGCCAGGGTCATCTCAGTTGGCAGTTGAGTGAAGTAATTTTTTGAGGGTGTTCACAGCAACCTTTCAGGAGGGCGTGGTCTATCATACCAAATTGGAATAGAAGAAATCCACAGGGTCTGGTCCTCTGTGAAAACAAAAGAAGACCCTCTCCAAAGCATCATATCCTTAGACCCAAATTTTGAAATCATAATACCCTTATATCCATTCTTGTTTAGCTTGGCAGCCCATGTAATGAAATGTCTCTCTGTATTTAGCTCCTTCACAGTCAAAAATTTTAAAGAAAACACAATTAAATAGATAGATAGATAGATAGATAGATAGATAGATAGATAGATAGATAGATAGATAGAAAGAAAAAAATAAAGTGACTGGGTGTGATAATCCATACCTATAATCTTAGCACTTGGGAGCTGAGTGAGTTCAGCCCAGCCTGGGCTATAAAGTGAGACCTGGCTCAAAACAAAACCCTAAGACAGAATGTATTATAGCTATTTTATTGTAAAACATTTGCTGATCTCCTATGTTAACTAGCATTTGAGGACTTACTGTTTCCTGGACCTGTTTCCTATGGGTAAAGTAGCCTGAGACCTAGGTAGTTGTTTATGGTGAGAGTGGAAACCAACAGTCACCCAGAAGTCCTGTGAAACAGATATGCAAAATAAGACACTTGAGAATCACAACACACTTCATTTGCACCCTCCCTTTGATTCACTCTGAAAACATCTCTCTTGCAGGCATCTGAAGTTGAGAAACAGCTCTCCATGCAGGTCCATGCACTCAGAGAAGACTTTCGGGAGAAAAATTCATCCACCAACCAGCACATCATCCGCCTGGAGAGCCTTCAGGCTGAGGTGAGGCCTTGGTGTGGGCCACACTTGAAGCTGTGCACTGGATTTTTGGATAAAGAGTCTCTGAGCTAGGGAATAAACCCCCTGCTCTCTATAAAAAGTACTGAAGCATCTAAGAAACATTTCTGTGAGAACTTGAGAACACTTGATCCTTGCTCTTGTGGGTAGCCTGTTGTCTGGAAAAATAAAGATGTGCAGAGTTATATCTGAGGGAGTTGAAACCATGAATGATCTACTTTTTACTGAATAATCTTGACAAGAAATACCCTCGCTAACTACACACAAAAACTGGTGAAGGACGCCGTTCCCTTCTTCATTCCTCTTATTCTAGCTCAGTACCTCACCATGTTTAAGGTATCATACAAAATACTCCCATTACTAACACACCAAAAAGTCCCACAATGTAGAACAGAAACGTATTTTATAGTAGATGATAACAGCAGATGCTGCTAAGGAGTTAATAATGAGAGCATTTTGTATGATTCCTGAAATGTGGTGGTATAGCATATGTGAGGCCAGAATATGGCAGCAAGGGTCCGTGCCCCTGGCTCAAGCAGGGGAGGAGGAATGTAGCTTTAGCACTTGGGGACTGTGGTACGAACAGCATGGGTGCCGCAGAGAAAGTGAGAGTCAAACCAGCAGAAAGGGGCTCTCCCAGGGCAAACTCCCATCTGGTTCACTCTCAGGACCTTCATCCCCTTTGACCAACCAGACTCTGAGAAACAGTGTAGAGCCTGACAGAAGGAGTCCCTCTTCTGTGGTCAGGGGATCGAACACTGTAATCAGTCCAGAGAACCCTCCCTGCATCGTAAGTGACCTGAGGATGTTTTCTTAAAGTCTGTCAATATCTTCTCTTTTCTGCCTCCAATCCCCTTCTTTCCTCCTTTCCCTTGGGATTCCTACCGATACTGAGCAGCAGGTTCTTGAAGTAAGTAGAGATTGCTCCAGTGGGGTCTTGGCATGCCTGTCTGTGACCATTTGTGTGCATGACTTGCCATTCTACTGCCCCTGCCAGGCTCCCACTCCTTCAAGTTGCCTGCCTTCCTGTTTGTTCCACCTGTTCACTTTCTCTAGCCCCCCAGGAACAAGTTTTCCAGGAATGTTTATTGCCAGGGTTTGTCACCAGTTTTAGGGTATGTAGGGGCTGAGTGAAGAAGTTGACAACCCAGTACCACACCCTGGCTTCATCTAGTGACACTGCTGTTTGAAAGGCTAAGCTGTGAAATCTTTTATTTTAATTAAGTGACTTCATGAAACCTTGAAAATTAAGTGTTTCTTAAGGGCCAGTTATTTATCAGAATTTTATTACCTCATTACTTTACTGGAAACCTGGAAACAAAGATGATCCATCTGAAGGAGAATTGAAAGGTCAGAGGGCACATAAATAAAAATGAACCAGAGTGAAAATTCCCTTTGTATGGGTAAGTCTGCTTAAGAGAGAGGAATAGTGGGCCATTCACCAAAGACTTGCCCCTCTTGGTCTCTAACCCAGGTGCACACTTGAGAGACAATATTTCTTTGTTTAGACAGACACCCGATCTCTCTGGACAAAGGCCATATACCTCACTTCCCCAGGACAGCATCCTATCTGATTGATTGATGGCCAGGGAGGATTTGTGCTCTGAGCAAAACTCTAATGCAGAGTGGGGGCAGCCAAGAGGCAGAGGGAAAGGTAGGGCCCAGGGACCTAGAACAGTCACTTACTTAATTCTTCCTCTAGAAAAGTACTAAGTTCAGTCTCTAGAACTTAGACAAGGAAGAGCCTTAAGGCATTCTCCAGACTAGAGCACACGGAAGGGAAACATCTTGACAATGGCAGGAAAGTATGTACAAGCATGCAGTTGGGTGAGAAATAAATACGACGGGGAATTAATAGATGGCAGGAGCAGGGTCAGGAGGATCTTAGGACTTCCGAGTCCTTCCCTTCCCCCAAAGCTAGGACTACTTGGGAAAGATTTCTGGAGCCCCTGGGCATGGTGGTGCCCTGGTAAGGTATTTCTGGCCTTGAGGAGCAATGATTGAGCTGCTTCTCTGAAACACGGAAACCAAAGAAGACTGGGCATCTCTTTCCTCAGCTTTCTCCCTGACACCGAAGAGAGCGAACAGGCCTTACAAAGAAATGCATGTGTCTTGACACTGACTTCAGTGTGCAAAAAAGCCTTTTCCGTAAGGGAGATCTTTGCTTCTTTTCACAGATTATTTGTTCAAATTACCCATGAAGCCACTGTCTCATTCCTTTCCTGGGCGTGGGCTGATGTAGACACTCTACCGTCTATAACCTGCTAGCTTCTTGTTAGCCGTGTTCCCAGGTCTGAGCTGGGATGTTGGCACCAGGGGAAATCAGCAGTAGGGAGAGGAGGCAGTGAGCCTGCTTGCAAAAGCACAGCACCTCTTAGGGAATTTCCTGGTGCTTATGCCTTGAAGAGTAGGCAGATCAGACCCTACTCTGCCAAAGGAGGGCTGAGGGCAGACAGGGTGGGGCCTTCTCCGACTTATCTCTGGAATTTACAGAGCACTATCCTTCCTCTGCCTGGCAGCCCACTTGCTGGCTTCCCCTGGGCTAACTCCTACTCCTTCCCAGGCAACTTTCTAAAGGGGAGGGCCTTTCCCTTCAGCCCAGGATCACACAGCTCTGTTCTCCGAGACGAGCACCACGCCTCTGGGCACAGTACGCAGAGATATGTACCTTCATGTTTTGGGCTAGTCCCTCCTCCTATACTCAACCAGATAGAACTCCACACCACCCTGTGGTTCTCCATCTTTTCAGATCAAGATGCTGTCGGATCGAAAACGGGAGTTGGAGCATCGGCTCAGCACCACTTTAGAGGAGAACGACCTGCTTCAAGGGACTGTAGAGGAGCTACAGGACCGAGTGCTGATCCTAGAAAGGCAGAGCCATGACAAAGACCTGCAGGTACCGCACAGAGATTCTATCCCATAGAGCTAGGGCTAGACAGTGGGAGCGCTTAATCAAACAGGAAAGGCCATGAGGCCAACACCACTGCTGCTGTCCAGGTGGGTGACTCTGAGATCTCCACATGGGTCTTGTAATTCCCCAGGGGATTCTACCATGCCTATAGCTGGGTAAGTATATTGTCCTCAGATCATCCCTTCTATGCGTTCTGAGCCACTGGTCCTTGGAGCAGTGTCACACAGTTCTTTCTAGGCTGTTAATGGCTGGAGCACCCTAACATTTGTGCAGTCTGCCAGCCTGTGGAGCTCTGTACTCAACTCCCGGTGCGGTGATCTCTGCCGCTGCTGTTGCCCAGCAGAGGGATTTAGTTGCCTGGCACAGAGCAGAAACCAAGAGCCTTCTCACAGAACCCAGCAAGACATACTCAGCTTCTGCTGATGGCTAGAAAAGGCACAGGCTACCACTTTGTGAACCTGATTGGTCATTTTTAATCTCCCTAAGGGAAACTGCTTCTTAATCATATTTGCCCTTGTTTGGGAACTGCCACCAGGCCTCAAATGGAAATCCAAGATCAGACTTGACAAGAAATAACCTCAAAACAGAAAAATAATCTCCCAGTCTCCCCAGCAATAGAGGGTAGCGTCTGTTCCCAGGTGCTTTGCTGAGCTGGGCCTACAGAGTAGGAGAGCATCATTTCCCTCTGGGCATGGTGGGGGAGGGTACAGTGGGTTGTTTTGGTATCACTTTGTGGGGAAGTGGTTGGGCAGGTAATACTTAAATGCCAGGTAAGTCCCTACCCAAAGACCAGGCCACAGAGGCCCCACTGGGTTCAGAGGGAAGCTTATTTAGAAGTTCTGATGTGGGATGACATTTTAACTGAAACCGAACATGGTGGTACACGCCTGTAATCTTAGCACTTGGGAGGCTGAGTCGGGAGGAATAAGAGTTCAGAGTTTATCTGGACTGTGTAACAAGTTCCGGGCCAGGCTAGACTGTATAGAAACTGTCTCAGACAATAAAAGGAAACACCTTGTCTGGTGTCTAGTAAGAACACTTGTTGCTGCCCCTAAGCAGTTTGCCTCTTTGAGGGACATTTTTTAGATCCCCCGACCCCCTGTGATTTTTGTTCAACTAATAACTTTCCATAGAGTAGGGCCTCAAAAATGCTAAATAGAAAATGAGGCTCTGTAGTAGGGAGTTTGGGCAGCAAACAGACCTGGTTTCAATCCCCAGCAGCACAGAATGGAAGAGGGGAGGGAAGGGAGAACATGGAGCTGGTTCTATCTAACGCCTCACAGCAGGTTTTGAAATGGAAAGGAATGTGATCATTTTTTAATAATAAGAGCAAGTGTAGGTCACTTTCTAGTGAATGGAAAGCTTTCATATACTTCTCTCAAGCTTACAGAAAACAAATCACTTATCCAAAGTCACGGACCAAGTCCTTGATAGACTTGAAGCCGCCTCTGACCAGCCCCCATAGAACTGATTTGCTGCTGTGCATTTGCCCTTGCAGTCGTGTTAGACCAGCTCTTGGGGCCACAGGAAGCCCTCTGCTGTTAACAGAACACAGAGAGGAAAAGAAGTACAAAACCCAGAGATAGCCGAAAAGAAATGTGCATGCCCACTGCCTAACAGGGAACCTGGAAGTGGAGGGAAAGAAGCAGGACTAGGGTGGACTTCCAAGTACTACCTGGTGTAGGTGGACTGTGTGTCCTGTAGCATCAGGAACCTGAGGTCATGCCTGCGAATGGACATTCAAAAGAAAGAGGGGCTGGAGAGATGGCTCAGTGGTTAAGAGCACTGCCTGCTCTTCCAAAGGTCCTGAGTTCAATTCCCGGCAACCACATGGTGGCTCACAACCATCTGTAATAAGGTCTGGTGCCCTCTTCTGGCCTGCAGACATACAGACAGAATATTGTATACATAATGAATAAATAAATAAATATAAAAAAAAAGAAAGAAAGAAAGAAAGAAAGAGGTCTTACAAGACCCCCTAGCAAATCAGAACATTTCCACCCTTTTTGGAGGATCATATTTATTCTTCCCCTTTCCTACTTGTGTAACTATTTCTTTTTTTAATTAATTAATTTATTTATTATTTTATTATGTATACAGTGTTCTGTCTGCATTTATCCCTGCAAGTCAGAAGAGGACACCATATCTTATTATAGATGGTTATGAACCACCATGTGGTTGCTGGGAATTGAACTCAGGACCTCCGGAAGACCAGCCAGTGTTCTTAACATCTGAGCCGTCTCTCCAGCCCCTGTGTAACTGTTTCTGTCTGTGCCTTCTGTTTATGTAAAATCTTAAGTTGCCACTAGTTACTAGTTTTCTCCAGAAAGCCCTCTCACCAAAATGACCTCAACTGACAGAAAAGAAAAAAAAAAAAAATCCAGTTGACTCAGGTAGCACTTGAACAGTCCTAACCCAGATTTGTAAAATGTTGAGTTAGTGGCCTTGGAATGTGTTTAATCCCTGATTTTAAATCCTCAGATAAAGTCGGGTAGGAGGCTGAGCAGTAAGGCAAAGCCTCCATCATCGGGGCACCCCTTTGATCTCTTTGGCTGTATGACTGGAGTCCTGCTGTCAGAAACGTGTGTGTGTGTGTGTGTGTGTGTGTGTGCATGTTTTGTAGGTTTACATGATATGGTACACATGTAGAGGGTTGTGTGAGTCTGTTATATAGGTGCACATGTGGAGGTGTGGTCTCTGTATGTGTATGAGTTGTATAAATACACATGTCACAGTGTTCATGTGGAGGGTGTGTGTGTGTGTGTGTGTGTGTGTGTGTGTGTGTGTGAGTATGGGTAGATGCACATGCCACAGTATGTATGTGGAGTTCAGAGAATTTTTCTGAACCACTTCTCACCTTCCTACACATGGGTCTTGAGGATCAAACACAGGTCATTGGGCTGGGTGGTGAGCCTTTGCCTACAGAGTGGTTTCTCCCACCAAAAACAGATTTTTAAGCCACAGATCAAATTCAGCTATGGTTTTTTGTTTTTGTCTTAAGACTTTAGAATAGGGATTAAAACTCACACTTCATAACAAGTATTTTGTTAAACTTCGTTTGTTCTGGTTTTGTTTGAGACGGGCTCTAGCTTTAGTCCTGGCTGACTCAGAACTTGGTAGGTACACTAGGGCTGGCCTTGGATTTGTATCCATTCTCCTGTCTCTCCCTCTCAGGTGCTGGAATTACAGGTACATGTGGCCATTCTGGCTTTACTAAACTTAAGAAAAAGATTTTGCTTTAATACTCAGTAAGATGTCAGTTGTCCTTCTAAGGAGCTCTTAGCCCCTTACAGAAATGCATAGGGCATGACCCTGGCAAGTGGGTAGGTTCCATCAGCAGAGTGCAGGCCCCCATCACTGTAGGATAACCCATGAAGCAGTGCCTTGGAGTCTAAACTTTGCTCTGACTCTGATCGTGTGTAATTGAGCAAATCTCAGCCATCACAACATCTTAGCCCCTCAGTGTCAAGAGGGAGATTGTCCCCACTTTTGCTCACTTTAGTATGTGAACTGTACTAATAAAAGCATTTCATGTCACCCTTTTCATACATAGAAATAGACTGTCACCTTTCTTATACAAACGTGTGTGTGTGTGTGTTTTTTATTGTTTTGTAAGACAGTTTCTCTATGTAGCCATGGCTGTCCTGGAATTTGCTCTGTAGACCAGCGTGGCCTTGAATTCAAAGATCCACTTACCTCTTCTTGCTTCCTGAGTGCTGTGATTAAAGGTGTGCACAACCATGCTCATCTAGATACCATTTACTTTACAAGATTCCTATGGCTACCAGGTTCTCCCATGATATGATTTGGTTTTCCTGTACATCTGTCCAGGTGGTGAATCAGTCACTGACCAGAGAATGAGGCACCTCCTGCCCTTTTGTTCTCTTGCTGTTACAATTAATTAAACACTTTTGAGTGTGTGTGGGTAATTGAACTAATTGTATTCAGTGCACCAGAACGTATACTTAACTGTGGAAGCTTCTCCTGCTGAGATGTGTGTGGTGCTGCCTGGAGAATAATTGTAAAGCATTTGCCGCTGAACATGCTGCTTGTAATTGTGCTGCTTGGGTCCTAGGAATGTCTCTTTATTCCCTATAACCCTGGCTTGTGTTATTTTTGTTCTTTCCTCCCAAGTTTTCCTAATACTTGGGCTAGAGTATTAGCAGGTGTTGCTAATCCAGGGACTAGGTAGTACATCTTGTCATCCTGTCAGCAGCTGGACCCTCGCCCTTCCTAGTTAGGGCTCAACCAGACCACTCGCCAGCCACTTCCTGGCAGTGATGGGTTGAAGGTCCCTAGAGGATTGGCTAAAGTCTGGCTCCCTTAATGAGAGCCAGAGCTCTTAGTTGCTGCCTTCGATCCCACGCCTCTGCATCTGCAGGAGGCACAGTGGCTTAGAAGAGAGTCTGAGGAAAGCAGCACAGCCCAGTCCACAGTGGCCTTGGGCATTCAAGGCCAGCACTCCAGCATTCCCAGCCCAACCTGACTGTTCAAACAATGGCAGTCCAAGTGCAGGACGTACATCTGTACACTGCCACACCCAGCTGTTTCCTCTTTTTAATGAAACAGAGATGGTTCCAGAAAGACCACTTTATAAAAGAATAAATTTAAATCCCAGGAAGCTCTTCACCCACACTAACCTAGGGTTGGGGCGATATCTGTGTGTGTGTGTGTGTGTGTGTGTGTGTGTGTGTGCATGCGCACACATAAACATGCACACTTGAGTGTACAGGCACATAGATGCATGTGTGTACATGTGGATGCCTGAGTATTGGGAGTCCTCCTTAATCACTGTCCACCTTATTTATTATTATAAGTGTGCGTGTGAGAGCCCATGTGCCATGGAACACATAGAGGTTAGAGGACAATTTCCAGGAGGACTTGGTTCTCTCCTCTCCTTGTGGGTTCTGGGAATCAAATCCAAGTCCCTCAGACTTGTATGCCATGAACTTTCATCTGCTGACCCAGACCCTGCATGTGTGTCTGTGTACCACATGCATGCAGTGCCCTCGAGCCAGAGGTCTTCAGATCCCCCTGTAAGCCGCCGTGTGAGTGTTGGAACTCAATGGCAGGACCACTGAAAGAGCAGCTAGTACCCTTAACCACTGGGTCATCTCTCCAGCCCCTCCACTTTGTTGTTTGAGACATGTCTCTCACTGAATCTCTCTTCTCATTGGGAGTGTACACTTTAGAATGGAGTTGCTGGATCATTGGACAGTTAGGTTTAACTTCATTTTTTAAAATTGCTAAGGAGGGCTGGCAAGATGTCTCAGTTAAAAGCACTGACCTCCACATGCGTGTCATGGTAAGTGCATATCCATATTCTTGCGCACATATCATATATAACACATGCACTCACACAATAATAATAATTGTTTTTGTTTTTCAAGACAGGGTTTCTTCTGTGTAGCCCTGGCTATCCTGGAACTTGGTTTGTAGGCCAGGCTGGCCTCAAACTCAGAGGGAGTCCCCTGCCTCTGCCTCCCGAGTGCTGGGATTAAAGTCGTGCACCACTACACCCTGTGTAATTTTTTTTTTAACCAAGATACAAACCAAAATAGTTTACACTTGGTTGCTTTATTTATAGCTTGAGATTTTTGTTTGGTTTTGTTGTTGCTACTGTTAAGACACTTTCTTTTTAACCAATCTGGCCCAAATTCAAGATCCTCCTGCCGTCACTCCCAAGTGCTTAAACTGCACACATGTGCTGCCATCAGCCCCTTGAGTCTTTGTCTCTCTGTTTTGGGTTTTCAAGACAGGGATTCTCTGTATAGTTTTGGTTGTCCTGGAACTCACTTTGTAGACCAGGCTGGCCTCGAACCCAGAGAGAGCCACCTGCCTCTGCCTTCCCAGTGCTGTGATTAAAGGCGTGCACCACCACCGCCCACCTCTTGAGTCTTCTGAATCACTAGGTTATTCTAGTAACTTTTTCGCTGAGATTATTGATGGAATGGAGTTGTTTGTTCTGTAGAATCTCCCTGAACTAGGTCTTGCTGACTTTGCCCCACCCACAACTTGATACATTCCTCCCAACTCTTTTCCTCTGAGTTGGCAAGTCTAGCAGCAGGGTCAGGTCCTGGGCATTGCTTGCTGTGATTTGGATAAGCTGCCTAGCATTTCTTCCCCACAGCTGCACCAAAGCCAGCTGGAGCTGCAGGAGGTACGGCTGTCCTACAGGCAGCTGCAGGTGAAAGTGGAAGAGCTCACGGAGGAGAGGAGCCTGCAGAGCTCGGCTGCTACCAGCACGTCCCTGCTGTCAGAGATCGAACAAAGCATGGAGGCCGAGGAGCTGGAGCAGGAGAGAGAGCAGGTGCTGATGTCACTTTTCTGGCAGGAGAAGTAGACCCTGGGGTTCTCTTCCACCCTCCTCTTCAACACTGTACTGCTGCTTGGCAACAGGCCGCAGTCCCTGCATGAGCTCCTATGGCCATAGCTGGAGCAGTGGTCCACTCACTGAACGGCCACAGCTGGAGCAGTGGTCCACTCACTGAACGGCCTCAGCTGGAGCAGTGGTCCACTCACTGAACGGCCACAGCTGGAGCAGTGGTCCACTCACTGAACGGCCTCAGCTGGAGCAGTGGTCCACTCACTGAACGGCCACAGCTGGAGCAGTGGTCCACTCACTGAACGGCCACAGCTGGAGCAGTGGTCCACTCACTGAACGGCCTCAGCTGGAGCAGTGGTCCACTCACTGAACGGCCACTGAAACCTTGAGCAGAACAGCTAGAGCCCAGTGTCCTCCGCTCAGGCCCTCCCCTGGGCCTCGGAGGTGATACAGAGTCCTCCAGCATTTGCAGTCCACCCCTTCGATGCCATTTGTCTCTTTATGCCTTCCATAATCACTCCTTTCCCGCTAGGCCCCGATTCCAATCAGTGAAGCTAATTACGTAACAGAAATACTTTGCATGGCAGATTACTTGATTAGAGGGAAAATAAGAATTGGTAGTAGCTGGTCATGGGCACTAGGAAGACTGAGGCAGAGCAGCTACAGTAAGTTCCAGTCCAGCCAGGGCTACAGCTTAATCTCAGAAAGAAGTGAAAGTCTAAGAAGATGGACTAAGTCCAAAATATTTCTTATGGTAGACTATTTAAAAAACAATAGCAACAAAAAAAAACCCTTGGTCCTAAAAACAGGATTTCAGGTATCTGTGTTTTGGCTTTAAATACTAAATAACCCAGTCTGTAACAGAGTAACTTTGTGACGCAGCTGAGACTGCAGCTCTGGGAAGCCTACTGCCAGGTCCGCTATCTCTGCTCACACCTTCGAGGAAATGACAGTGCCGATTCAGCCGTGTCCACAGATTCCTCCATGGATGAGTCCTCAGAAACTTCCTCCGCCAAGGACGTGCCTGCTGGCAGCCTGCGCACTGCCCTCAGTGATCTCAAGAGACTGATCCAGAGCACTGTAGATGGCATGGAGCCCACGGTAAGGGTCAGCTACAGCATCCAGCCAGTGTGCAATGGGAACTCAATGTGCTGCCAGGATCCCGAGCCATTAGTTTGAGAGTACTAAGTACCAGTAACCAGGAGGTAGGACTGCAAATGCCATGGTAGTGGTTCTCAACCTTCCTACTGCTGCAACCGTTTAAATACAATTCTTCATGTTGTGCTGACTCCCAACCATAAAATTAGTTTCTTTGATACTTTATAACTGTAATTTTGCTGCTGTTATGAATCCTGATGTAAATATTTTTGGAGATAGATGTTTACCACAGGGTCAAGACCCACAGGTTGAGAACAACTGTGCCATGGCATAGTCCTTTTCTCCATATAGTTATATGCAAGGCGCTAGTGGCCTAGAGTTGAAGGGTTTTTTCTTAGAGACATTGAATAGAGAAATTTGTATCTGGGTAAAACTCCCAAGTTGCTCTTCTGTAATTGGTCCTGAGAGAAAGGTGCTCATGAGTGGGCAAAAGCCGGCAGATCTCTGTCTGAGTTCAAGGCTAGCTTGGTCTATGTAGTAAGTTCTAAGGCAGCCAGAAATACATGGTAAGACTCTGTCTCAAAAAAAAAAAAAAAACAAAAAACAAAAAAACAAAAACAGAAAGAGAGAAAGTCTCAGCACAGGAGGTTGAGGAACTGAGCAGGCTCTTTGGGAACCTCAGAGGAGGCCTCGTGTGGGGAAGAGGACTTTCCTCTTCATCCAGAGTGGACCAGCCATCTCTACAGCTTCATAGTAGATTCTCCCTGGTTTCTCTCCTGATTCTCCCTCCCAGAGTAGCTAATGTCTTCTGTTCTATGAGAGGCAGTAAGTTGAAGAGCAGATGTTCTGTCTAAACAGCCTGGGTTGATCTGTAGACTAGATAGTAGCAGGAGGCCGAGTCATTGTGGGATAAGGAAGTTGTCAGTGGTATATGCCATTCATAGCACGTACAGCTGCTTCTCCCAAAATCGAAATAAAAATGAGCTTTTCTAGGGTAAAATCTCTCCCTAGCCCCCAAGTCTCCCCTGTTTCATCCTCTCACCTTCCTTCATTCCTCTTCATTTTTCTGACCTGCCCCTGCCCCCACTACTCTCCCCTCTCTTCCCTCTCTGTCAGGGCACCCGGAGAATGGACGATGACTCACTCGAAGAACAGATAAGGCAGACCAGTGAGGACTCAAGAGCCCTGAGGGAGCTCATGGAGGGAGAGAGGGGTAAACTGAGGCAGAGCCTAGAAGAGCTGCAGCAACTCCACAGTCAGGTGAGCACCCCCATTTCACAGTGGAGAGAATGTACATGGGTCCCTTATCCACTCCCACTTTTGTGAGATGCTGCTCTCCTCCATGATGTTCTCATGGGGCTATGATCCAAAGTTGAAGAACTGGGTGTCTTCAGGAGAGAAAAGTCAGTCCTCATTCTGCCCGAGTTAGATTGGCAGGGACAGAAATAGCTGGTTGTGTTTCCTGAGGTGGTGTGTTCACAGAGGTAGAAATCGGGCTGGCTGGTTGGTGCTGACCACTGAAAGCCACAGCTTCCAGGCCACTTTATGATGTTTTTCCCAGCAACTCCCGGGCCAGGAGTTGTCAATCAAGGAAAAATTGATATTTCAGGTATCAGCTTCATCACCTTTGAGACCTGCTTTTTCAGCTCTTGGGAACTTACTGTTGCCCCTGCTGTTTCTTTCTTGTTTGATCATGATTCCATCTCTCTGTGAACATTAAAGGACATTAAGTACTCTGATCTGAAAAATGTTAAAGGACTTAGGAGATGCTTCACCCAGAAACAGGTTTTTGAGTTCTGTCCTAGGACACACTTCCTCTGGACCAGACATATGCAGGAGTGACCTATACACAGCCCCGCTTACCTGCCTTTCCTGGCCTGGGTAAAATTTCTTACACTTAAGATACCTTCATTATCAACTCCTGTCTCTTTTACTATCATCTTAGAAAAATACGTCTACAGCCACCTCTAATCTTCGTGCGAGAGGACAGAGGGCAAGGGTAAAGGTCACAGCTGCTCCTAGCCAGGTACGGGACATGTCCTCAGAAAGTGGTTCAGACTTCAAGACAGAACTTCTCAACTAAAGGAATAAAATACAAGAGAAAGTTCTCTGAAAGGGTATAGCTCAGTGGTAGAGTGCTTGACCAACAAGTGCAAAGCCCTAGGTTCAATCGCCAGCACTCCCCAAAGGAAAAAAAAAATTGTTTAAGTTCTTTGGAGGTGGTGGCACACAGTGTGGTGGCACCTGCGTGTAACTGCAGTGCTTGGAAGTGAGAAGTGAAGGCAGGGGACCTAGGAGTTCAAGACCATCATCAAATACATAGAGAGTTCACCTATGTATAGAGAGGCCAGCCTGACACCCTTTCTCAGTTAAACGAAGAGGGCAAATGTTCCTTAGGTTAACACTGTTATTGGTTGGTTCGTTGGTTGGTCTTGCTGTGCTGCATTTATTAATCTTGAACGCTTGGGCTCAACAGATCCTTTTGCCTCAGCCTCCCAAGCATATGTCAGTGCTCCTGACTTATTTTAATTAAGTGCTTGCTTATTAGTGATTTGATAAATTTTTAATAAAGTTTTCTTATCAGAGTTGAAAACTAAAAATTTCCTGGAGGACATTATTATTTCATTCAGAAGTACAGCTTAAATATAGATTGCCCAGCTTAAATATAGGTTGGTATGGAACTTTAGGAAGTCATGTCTACTAAGTTTTCTTAGAAGTTCAGTTGATAGCCAGGTGTGGTGGCACACATCTTTAATCCCAGCACTCGGGAGGTAAAAGCAGGTGGACCTCTGTGAGTTCTAGGCCAGCCTGCTCTACAGAGTGAGTTCCAAGACACCTAGGATTGTTACACAGAGAAACCCTGTCTCAAAAAAACAAAACAAAAGTTCATTTGATAACTGGTTGAGGCCAGTACCTGTGAGCTTCCTTACAGAGAGTTCCCTAGACTCCACTCATGCCCCATGTGGACTGTAGAATTTCTCCAAAGAAGAAACCCCTTAGCTACACCTGCATCTACTAATGTGGACACCCATGGGAGTCACACTAACACCCAAGGTAGGAATTTGGGATTCTCACTTAGTCCTAAAAGTAGCCAATACTGAAGGCTTGATATTCCTCATGGGGGTTGGTTCACAATCTGCCCACTATATGCCTGGCACTGAGGAAAAACCCTGAGCACATGTGGTACTTGTGTGGAACACTTGCTTTCTAGGGTCTCTAACAGTGTTGGGAGGGCAGCTGGAACTATCTCTGTGCTCCTTGGTAGTAGGGTGCAGACGAGGTTACCTGGGTCTGAGATTTCAGGAACAGCTAGGCCAAAGTTAAGCCTCATGCACTCAGTGATCCAGTCTCTTAAGTCCATTGCTTTCCTTCTTGAGAGTGTTCTTATTCCCCTGAAACCTGGACAGAAGTCAGTGTGGGCGTGCTGCATGCTGCCACCTCAGAAACTAATCAGACTTTAATTAAAAGAGTGCAATAACTGCTAATCTGTTTGAGGTAAAATCCATAGCCAGTATTAGCACCCACCACCTCTCTGCCCTCTGTCCCCAGCATCCTCCTTGGCATTGGTGAATACAAAGCAGCCACCAGCAGATGGAGTGGGTCTTTAGGATTAATTGTAGACTATAAAAGACAAGCACCCAGGAGCCGGAGAGATGGCTCAGCAGTTAAGAGCACTTGTTGCTCTTACAGAGGACTCAGGTTCAATTTCCAACATACGTGGTAGTTCACAGTCATCCATAACTCAGTTCCAGGGGATCCAGTACTGTCTTGACATCCACAGGCAACTGGCACACACATGGTATATATAAATACATATAGACAAAACATTCATTCACATAAACTATATAAATCTAAAAACAAATTAAAAGCAGATATCCATGAGGTCCCCCTGCCCCTGATTACTTTGTAACCCAGGCATTAGGAACAACTTCTCAGCATTTTCTGTGAATCTTTTTATGCAAGGTTTTCAAGGGAGCATGAGATCAGGCAAGTGCTCAAGGCTACTATAAATACTTGGTCTTCTAGTTGGTTTTCTATTGTTGTAATAGAATGCTCACTTGGCTTACAGGTCCACCCAAGCAGAGGTCATGGAGGGATGCTGCTTACTGGTTTTCTCCTCTTGGCTTACTCGGCCTTATTTCTTTTTTTTTTTTTTTTTTTTTTTTCGAGACAGGGTTTCTCTGTGGCTTTGGAGCCTGTCCTGGAACTAGCTCTGTAGACCAGGCTGGTCTCGAACTCACAGAGATCCGCCTGCCTCTGCCTCCCGAGTGCTGGGATTAAAGGCGTGCGCCACCACCGCCCGGCTCGGCCTTATTTCTTACACAACCCAGGACTACTTGTACAAATGGTACCACTCATAATGGACTGGGCCCTTGATTAATAGTCATTAATCAAAAAAAAAAATGTCCCATAGACATGCCTACAGGCCAATCTGATTAATGCATCTTCTCCACTGAGGTTCCCATTTCCCAGGTAATTGACAGAAACTTGCCAGTACACCACTTGGTATACTCTGTCTGCATCTTTCTTTCTTTTTTTTTTTTTTTAAATTTATTTATTATGTATACAGTATTCTGTCTGTGTGTATGCATGCAGGCCAGAAGAGGGCACCAGACCTCATTACAGATGGTTGTGAGCCACCATGTGGTTGCCGAGAATTGAACTCAGGACCTTTGGAAGAGCAGGCAATGCTCTTAACCACTGAGCCATCTCTCCAGCCCTGTCTGCATCTTTCTGGCCACTGCCATTTCAGTCCTGGCCTTCTTTCACAGCTAGCTTTGCATATTGCTTGCCCATTTGTCTATGCTTCTGAGCCCAGCCACCCTCACGGGGTGGCAGTTGCCTGTAGTGAGATTTGAAAGCAGGGTACCTCCTGCGAGCCATGAACAGCTTCCATATCAGGACATAGACTTAGCAAGTCCCTGGCCACCATGTGCCTCTGCATTCTGCCACCCAGAGAACATGAGCAATAATAGAGTAGCTGTGCACACTCCCCAGTGTCTGGAAGATCCTCCCCCCTGCCTGCTTGGCCTCCAGCCTGCTCATTCAGAGAGGGTTTCACTTCCTCCTTGAACTCTTTATCTTCCCGGAAGACCCACTGGCTCCATCTTATTGTGGCAACTACATTCCCTTCTTGTTTTCCAATCAAGGCAGATCACAGACCCCATAATGACCAGTGCAAGTTACCACTCAGCTTTTTCTCCTGGAGTCCTAGCACAGGCCACTAGACTAAGTCTCTAGCACAGAATCGTAATTGATTGTTGAAGGAAAGAGTAGGTTTCATGGCTTCAGGGTAGGCTTTTTTTTTTTTTAAATATTTATTTATTTATTTATTATGTATACAATATTCTGTCTGTATGTCTGCAGGCCAGAAGAGGGCACCAGACCTTATTACAGATGGTTGTGAGCCACCATGTGGTTGCTGGGAATTGAACTCAGGACCTTTGGAAGAGCAGGCAATGCTCTTAACCACTGAGCCATCTCTCCAGCCCATTTTTTTTTTTCAGGGTAGGCTTTTTAATGTTATTTAATTGTGAGGCCCTCTGTCTTATTAGGAGAAGGTGGGTGGTAGGTGTAGCCTAAATGCATGTATAGACAAGCCAAGTCCACTTTGAAGACAGCCATCAGATCTAACCTTAGTGAAGACTGGGAAGAGAGGCGCCCACCTTCATCACATTTGAGCCTGACATCAACTAGTTGGGGTAGGAAGGTAGGTTTTGTTTGTTTGATTTTCCTGATTTCCGTATCCCTTCCTAAGAAGCTGGCAGCTGGGGCAGTGGAAAGCTTTTCTGGAGTTTTATTTGGTGCGTATTGGGTGTTGGTTGGTCTGACCCAGTATCATGCTCAGCATAGGGTTTCACTTTTCTGTCCCCCTTATTCAGCTGTCCTGAAGCCACACCACACGTCTTTGATCTGAAGAAGTCTGTCTTTGCCACATTCTTCCTAGGTCTTGGGTCAGGCTATCTGGCTGCCAGACCTGCCTGTACCCTAGGGTAAATCTAAACCTCTCCCCAGTCACCTCTGCCTTGGAGCAAATGCATGTACAAACCAGAGCCTTTGCAGAAATTGCAGACTGTCGGCACCAGGGCAGAGCTCCAGTCCCAGGCCCTTACATTCCTTATCAGGCTCTTAAGAGTGCCAAATTTGAGGCTAGGAGAAATGGCTCATCAGTTAAGAATGCTGGCTGCTCTTCCAAAGGACCAGAGTTTGATTCCCAGCATCCACATGGCAGCTTGTAACTGTCTGTAACTGAAGTTCCAGGGGTCCAGCAGTCTCTTCTGGCCTCAGAGGGCACCAGGTATGTGCCAGGTTAACACGTGTATGAGCAGGCAAAAACACATAGACCACATACATAAAAATCTTTTTTTCCTGACATTTTTTTAAAAATATGCAACATATTTCCTGTCCTCTCATCATTGGATGTCTTCTACATTCATGCAAAGTAGCTGCTGGCTCTGTCTGGGAGCTTGATCTTCAGTCTAGTCCTGGAGTCAGGGTGGCAGATGTCACTTGATGGGAAGGAGCAGACCTGTGTGGATAAATCCTCCCTTGGAAAAATGTCAGTGGGTGTGTAATACTTACCAAGAGAATGAGGTTGGGCATCCCTATTTATGTCTGATCCTATCAATCTTCATTGCTTAACACGTTTATTGCAATCTCTACCAGACTAGTTACACACAACAGACATTTGCTTTGTGTAACTTAAGTAGAAAATGAATGCATGGCAATTAAATCTGATAGCTTATAGGATCAACTTCAAGAACAATTGGATTACTTAGGTCCCAAACAGGAAGCAGAGAACAGACCCAGTCTGCTGTCTGGCAAATAGTCCCTGCTCACAAGCAGTTTTGCTTTCCTTCTCCTCCCAGATTTACAGGAGTGGGGATGGGGCAACTCTAGGTCACATGTCCAGACTGCAAAGGAAAAGTAGATGCTTTCCTCATATCTGGCTTTCCTACTGGGAGAACATCTCTGTCTCCCAGCAAGGCATATAACCAGGAATGTCCCCCAAATAGTAAAGGTTTGAATTAATGTCTATCTCAAATGTCAGCTGTTGAGTGCACAAGTGTTTTAGGATTAAATACTATTTGTAGCCAAGCCCTGGGGTTTACAGACGGATAGGACATGTTTCCAGTGACAGTGGTGGATTTGAGTGAGGTCACTCTGCTGTGGGGTAGGACGGAATGTGTTGCTGAAGCGGACACAAGAGGAGCCCTTCGTAGCCAAATGGTAACTCCCAGGTTGGTCTTGAGGACTGAGCAGGTGCCATTCACTCAGGAATGGACCACAGAAAAGGTAGTAGGATCAAAGTGACAGATCAGAGGTGTTGAAATTCCATGTGGCTTTGATCTGTGGAACTGAATGGGAACATCAAGCTGTGCCAGAATTTGAGACCCTGCCTCCAAAATGTTCCAGAGCTCTGATGCATGTGTGATCTTTTACTGTCTACCTGGGAGTGCCTCTCAGTCAAAGCAGTGCTGTGGTATGCTGAGGACACAGGGATCTGACTCCATGGCTGCACGTCAGCTTCAACCTCCACCCTAAACCCTAGCCACTGAGCTGGAACCAGGCACAAAGCATTGCTGCTTGGGGGGGGGGGGGACTAGGCGTTGAAACAGCAACAACAAGGACACTACCAGCCTGCTCCCGACACATGCCCCTGGGACCTGCGGATGTCCTTTTTTAAGAAATTATTTTCAAGGCCGGGCGGTGGTGGCGCACGCCTTTAATCCCAGCACTCGGGAGGCAGAGGCAGGCGGATCTCTGTGAGTTCGAGACCAGCCTGGTCTACAGAGCTAGTTCCAGGACAGGCTCCAAAGCCACAGAGAAACCCTGTCTCGAAAAAACCCAAAAAAAAAAAAAAAAAAAAAAGAAATTATTTTCAAACATTTATTCTTAACTATGTGTGTGTCAGAAGAGGATGTCTGAAGTCTTCAAGATGGAGTTACAGCCAGCTGTGAACAGAGGGTACCGGTGGGACTGGACACATGGGTCTTCTGAAAGAGCACAAAGAGTTCTTAACTGCTGAGCCATTTCTGCAGCCCCTCAAAATTGTGGTAGAGGTCAGAGGACAATTTGTAGGGTCAGTTTTCTCCTTCCATTTTTATTTGGGTTTTAGGACTCAAATTCAGGTTGTCAGGCTTACACAGCAAGCGCCTTTACCTGCTGAGCCGTCTGGCTGAGCTCGTGGAGAAAGCCCCCCCCTCCCCCGACGGCAGCAGCAGCATTACCACATTCCTTTTCCTCTGATCTGTTGCTAGGTGACACTGCTGAGTGTGGAGATGACTGCACTGAAGGAAGAGAGGGACCGACTCAGAGTGACGTCTGAGGACAAGGAGCCAAAGGAGCAGCTTCAGAAGGCCATCAGGGACCGGGATGAGGCTATTGCAAAGTGAGTGGAGATGGGTTGTTTACTCTTACTTTAATTGTGATGACTGCATAACTATGCAGCCCTGTTGCCATTCCCTGTAGCACTGAAGATGCAGGCACACATGGCTACATCCAGCTTTTTACACGAGTGCTGGGATCCAGACTTATGGCATTATGCTTGTGCGGCAGGTGCTGTTCCTCTGAATCATCTTTCCAGCCTCTATTTTGTTTTTTATTTTTTTATTTTTATTTTTTTTATTTTTTATTTTTTTTGGTTTTTCGAGACAGGGTTTTTTGGAGCCTGTCCTGGAACTAGCTCTTGTAGACCAGGCTGGTCTCGAACTCACAGAGATCCGCCTGCCTCTGCCTGCCAAGTGCTGGGATTAAAGGCGTGCGCCACCACCACCCAGCTCTCCAGCCTCTACTTTGATTTCTTAATAAAACTGAGGCCGGGCGGTGGTGGCGCACGCCTTTAATCCCAGCACTTGGCAGGCAGAGGCAGGCGGATCTCTGTGAGTTTGAGACCAGCCTGGTCTACAAGAGCTAGTTCCAGGACAGGCTCCAAAACCACAGAGAAACCCTGTCTCGAAAAAAAAAAAAAAAAAAACAAAAACAAAAAAAAAACTGAGGTATGTGGCCTGGCTGCAATGGCACACACCTTTAATCCCAGGATTCGGGAGGCAGAGGCAGGCGGATCTCTGAGTTCAAGGCCAGCCTGGTCTACAGAGTGAGTTTCAGGGCAGCCAGGGCTGTCTGTAACACAGGAAACCCTGTCTAAGTAAATAAATTAATAATAGATGGAAATTCTATTATAAGCCCACCATCGTGTCATACATTTGTGTTCCAGAACTCAGGAGGTATAAACAGAAGGATCTCCAGTGTAAGCCACCCTGCACTACAGAGTGAGTTCAAGACCAGCCTAGGTTACATAATAAAACCTTGTCTCACACACACACACACACACACACACACACACACACACACACACCACAACACTCTTAATACAGGAGAACACAAAGATAGGGTTAGTTGCCCTGCTACCCACTTTTCTTGGTCCCAGGTAGACTCTGCTAGTGAAGGTTGGTTATGTGACTTGACACTTTTCCTATGGGTGTGTTGGCATACTTGTAATATATTGGTTGTGTAATTAGTTTTCTCTTTAAAGCATCGGATGCTGCCGGGCGATGGTGGCGCACGCCTTTAATCCCAGCACTCGGGAGGCAGAGGCAGGCGGATCTCTGTGAGTTCGAGACCAGCCTGGTCTACAGAGCTAGTTCCAGGACAGGCTCCAAAGCCACAGCGAAACCCTGTCTCGAAAAACCAAAAAAAAAAAAAAAAAAAAAAAACATCGGATGCTACAGTGTGTGGCTTAGCATATTTCCCACTGAGAGCTTAGTTTTCCAGTGTCATTATGTGCATCTACCACATTTTGATTATTTTTAGTTTTTTTTAATTTATTAGGAACTTTTTTTTTTTTTTTTGAGACAGGGTTTCTCAGTAGGTATGGAGCCAGTCCTGGAACTCGCTCTTTACATCAGGCTGGCATTGAACTCACAGAGATCTGCCTACCTCTGCCTCCTGAGTGCTGGGATTAAAAGCATGCACCACCGCCCGGTTATTATGAGCATTCTTAAGTATTCACAAAAGAAACATAATAAGAACCCCCATCTGTCTCAAAAAAACAAAACGAACAAACAAACAAAAAATCTGGTTCCAAAGCTCATGTATTCACCTGACTGACAACGTCTCGAAAGCCTGGAACATTCCCTCTTCCTTGTCCCTCTTAACCACATTTGTTTGCTGAGGAACCAGAATCTTTCACTTTTTACAGTTTTTACTGTTCCATTTATTTCTAATAAACCAGGTCATTTTTTCAAATACTGTTTTCAAACATGAAGTGAATAAATGCATTTCTTTGCATTCAACAATTTGGAAATACAGAGAGGCTAAAGGACATTTTTACATGGTCCACATTTTACTAGAAGTTGGTTGGTTTGTTATACGGCTCAGGCTAGCCTCTAACTTTAAATCATTCCCTGGTCTCAACCTCAAGTACTGGGATTTGCAGGTTTGCACCATGACACCCAGCTGATGCCCTCAGTCATCTGCCCCCTTTACTGAGGAGATAAAAACTGGGGGGGTGGGGGGGAGTGTGTTTGCTCTCTGATGCCTGTCTCAGTGTCTACAGAGGAAGTAAAGGGTTTTATTTTTGTTTCGTTTGCTTGAGTTTTATTTTGTTTGGTTTTGTTTTGTTTTTTGTTTGTTTGAGTTTGTTGGTTGATTTTTTTGTTTGTTTGTTTGTTTTGTTTTCTGAATCAGGGGTCGTTTGTGTAGCCTGGCTGTCCTGGAACTCGCTTTGTGTATTAGGCTGGCTTCAAACTTAATTCTCCCGATTAAAGGCCTGCACCACCTCCTGCACCAGGAGGAAAGTAAGCTTTTCTCCCGTGCTCCCTTAGCTCCACCTTCAGGCCTGTTGATCCTCTAGAACTGACATCCTGACAGCTGGTCTCTGCCATAGCTGTGCCGTAAACAAGAACAGTTTCTCACGGTCTGCCTTTTGGTCTTTCATCGTCTTCATCCCATTTTACCCTTCTGTCCGTTTTCTTCTCTGATCAGATCTCACGTTGGGTTCATGTTCGGAACTGAAAGTGAGATATCCCAGCAGGCTCTGCTCACGTTGTCCCTGTGCCCACGGGATGGATTCCCATCACACCTCTGGTTCTCAGTGCCCGCAGGCATTATCGTCATCCAGGGCCTCTCCAAAACAGTTCAGTCCGAGTGGCTGGGATGGGACTGCTTCCTTACCTGGTTATTTAATGTGTATTCAAGGAAGAGAGACTGGCCTCACTAAACTGGGCTGCAGGGACCTTAAGGGGTTTCTTATCTCTCTCACACAATAGGTGAGGTCCAGGAAAACCACTATGAGTTTTATCACCTGACAGTTGAAAAGCACTCACAGAAGTTAAGCTGACAGGTGAGAAACTGTACCACTGAATCACCAATGTGGATAGCAGAAGCTAATCTGAAAATAGCAATCTGCTTTACAAAAAGTCCCAGTGACTTCATTTATATGAAGGATTATTTTGGGCACTGAAAATACTTTTTCAAGAATATGATTGCTGTATTGATCAGCGACTTGTGGACCTGCCTTCTGGGTCTGGGTTCCTTTTGAAAACTCGCCTTCCCCTCTTGCACTGCATCTCTGCCCCGGCCCGTGGCCCTGGCATTAGTCAGCACATTCCCCTAGCTCCGGGCTGCTCGTGGCGCCACCTGCTGGCAAACACATGGTACCTCCTGAGGGCTAGAGCAGCTAGGGGGCGCCTGTGGTTTGGGAACTGTCAGGCAAATCGCGTCCATGGCAACTGCTGCCCGAGGATTTCTGCAGCCAATGGCAGCGATCGTGACGGAAGCAACCTGCGGCTTCTGAACCTTGCCCATTGGACAGACTTGGTCCAATCCCTGCTGCCTGCAGCCGCAGTGGGCGGGGCCTGGATGAGCCCATAGTTGTCTAGCCTATAGGGCAGGCAAAGTGGTGAGTGAATGCACCCCTTTGGGTCAGTGTGGGGTGTGGAGCAGGTGACTAATTGCAGGGTAGAGGGCAAGGCAGGGAGGAAATATGGTCTGAGCGCTTTATAGATGATACTCACCTACTCCTTCCGGCTTTGCTTGGTTAGTGTGTTGTTCTGAGGCCAGATTGGTGGCCTCTGGCCCCTGCAGCTCCCCATGGGTCTGGCTTTCAAGGCTGCAGCGGGTGCTGCCTTTGCAGAGGCAATGCAGTTAACTGCTCCTCCTTTCGTACCCACCCCAACGGGTTTGTTTTCTTTTGTTGGTGGTTGTGGTGGTGGTAGGTTTTGTTTGTTCGTTTGTTTTGCATTGGGCAACTATATTGTTGGAAAGGTGAGCAAAACAGTGCCCAAAACATGCACATTTAAAAATCTTGAACTATGTGGGCAAAGTAGCATCAGTGACATCACCAGACATAATCCGCTGTGTTTTTGTGTGTCTTGTATGTTGAAGCCCGACCTCTTCCTCCTTGGTTCCATCATGGTAAATTGTCAGTAAATACCCCATGTCTGTGATTTACTGCTGCTCGTGTTGTATTGTCTCTTTTATTTTGAAACAGTTCCCCAGTTATTAGATACTGGAGCTATTAAACTTTGAACATCTTTATCTTAGGGGTAATTCCACTGGGGGAGTAGCTAGCCCAACGGAGTACCTCCCACAGTGTGCACAGCCTCTCACAAAGGGACAGCAAACAGCTCCTTTGTGAGAGGCCCTTGATCACTTCTGTGCTCTTGTTCTCATGGAAATGCTGTTCTCTTTTGACCACTTTGTCTCTTGTTAAAGAGGAGAGATCATCACTTGCCACAGGTTGGTTAGAGAGCATGTTACAGTCCTTCAAGGGGCATAGTTACAGTGACCCTGTGGTGTGGGGTCAGCCTTACCCTTAGACGCCAGGTCTCCCAGTGAAGAACCAGAAGCCCCTGGCACAAGGTCCCCATCCTCATTGCGGTTCATCTGTTTGCAGGAAGAACGCCGTAGAGCTAGAACTCGCCAAGTGCAAGATGGACATGATGTCTCTCAACAGCCAGCTGTTGGATGCCATTCAGCAAAAGCTGAATCTCTCACAGCAGCTTGAGGCTTGGCAGGTAAGCAGGAGCTGAGGCCTGGTGGGGAGTGCATGAAGCATCTCTGAGCCGAAATCTGTAAGGGGAGTTTTGACAAGAGGTCCCAGGAGCTTCCCGTTTTCACCCCAGGGAAGAATGCCTTATAGTGGCCTCGAGACAGAAAGCTCAGCCAGCCTCTGTCGGGAACATGCTTCCACCAGACACAGAATGGGCCTCCCTCAGCTGCTCACCCTGGCTTCTTTTAAACTAAGGTTGGGGCCAGGAAGCCCCGTGGTGACTGAATGAAAACTCAGAGCTGGGCGCAGCTCAGCAGTCCTCGGGCAGTTGCTGCAGCTTCCCTTTTCCGTGGGCACTGTCTGGCACAGGTCCTGGAGAAAGTGAGTCAGTGTGGCCAGCTCTGGGACCACCATTTTCAGGGTCTCCTGACTCCCTGCTGCCCGGGGCTCGGACTCTTGGACGAGGTTGTGGTAGGCTGTCAGAATGTGGGTCTAGTGGTTAACGTCTCTCTTCAGATGGAAACTCACCTGTGACTTGCTGAGGTGAGCCCCACAGTGGCAGGCAGAATAGCAGTGACCATTACACTGTGGCTCTGTGGGATTGGCAACCACACACAGTCTTGACGACACCATCAGGTCACTGGCTCCCTGGCTCTTACCAGCAGCCAGCTAGCCAGAACCCTGGCTTACCACAGCTGTTCTCTCTTCTCTCCCAACTACAGTTTGCTTCCTCAGGGCTTTTTACTATCTGGCTCCTTTGGTTTCTGATCTAGTGGCCTTTCTCAGTTCCTGTACCAACAGCTTTAGTTGTACACCCCTCCTGCCTTTGAGGTGAGATTGAACCTTGTGTCCATTCATCCATTCCCCTCTGCCATCTCTGTTTTGCATCTGCCACCTCCCCATGGCTCACTGTGTTCTGTGTTCCGGAACTTGGCCTCATCTCTGTGTAGTGTGACATGCCATTGAGCCCCAGCCTCCCTTCTCCCATCACTGCTATGAGTTTGGCAGTCCTGGCAGGCTGATGCCAACTTATCATAGATGGATTTTTACCACAAGAAAAGCAGCAGTCGTGGGATCATAACCAGCTCGTGCACATGTGCACGCACATGTGTAAAGTTCGAAGGAGATGTGTTCATAGAATTTGCTTGGTGAATTTGGTTACTTAAAGTATAAAAATGCAGTTTGCAGTGACTGTGCCTGAGAATACATGACAGCATTGGAAGGACTTCTTTCAAAAGGTCTCTTGACTTTTCTCTCTGGTAGTGAACAATATATTTTATTGAATTTGTCTTAAGTATAGACTACTGTGCTAAGATTCCACACTGAGACTTTAGAAGTAGGAGCCATGTGCTTTGTGCTGGCAAAAATGACACAGGGTTTAATCTGAGAGGCAAATGGAAAATCGGCTGGCAGGGAAAGGAGGAGGAGGAGGGGGAGCCAGGGAGGACGCTGAGTGTGATGGAGGGTGAGAATGGGGTGCCAGAGGCCAGGAAGGCCCTTTACTTTCATTCTGAAACCTGAAAAGACATTCAGGTTATTCCCACTGATCAGAACTTGAAAGAGAGGTGACAGACAAGCTGGATGCAAGTGGGGCTTTCCAGGTTTGTGCTCTCATCTCCTAAGTGGCTGCTCAGAGCCAGCCTTTCCCTGCTGCACGGAGCCCACCCACCCCAGCCTGGCTTCACCTGTCGTGTGCTTAGATTCAAGCCAGTGAGCCCCTAAGAGTTTGTGTTGGGGTCTTTTTGCCAGAACTTCGCAGAGCTTACAGCTAAAAGCTGAAGGAGGTCGGAGGTGTGGTGTGTTTGCTTTCTGGTGGTGGATCACACAGAGCTCCTTACAGACTGGGTTAGTAGCAGAGTCCGTTGTCAGGTAGTGTCTTCCACGGTAACCAGAATTTAGGGACTAGGAAGGAGCTGCTCAAAGCTGCTCTCGTGTGAAATAGGACGGGGGACTTGTTCTGAGTAACCAGCTAATTAGAGGGGTAAGGTCCTTACCCCCATGAAGAAGCTAATAGAAGTAGGACTGAATTGGAACAAGACAGTCTCAACATTGCACACAGGTTTAGCTGTGTGAGAGTCTGGTCAGAGGGGTGAAGGCAGTCCCAAACATAGAGCCACTGCCTCTGGTGTGTGGGTATTAGTGACTTAGCCTGAAAGTGATTTGAAGGGGGAAATTTGGACACAGGTAGCCTCTTGGGCCAGGTCATTGGACTAGAGACCTGACAAGCTAAGGTTAGTCTGAGCTGACTTAGGGTGGGGTAGCAAGCCAGATCACAGGCATCCACACAGCCCTGTGAGCTAGTATGAGGGCTGTTCTGTTCTTTAGGCCCGAAGACACTGGCTGAGATAGCGCTATATGGCACCTATGTGTCCTGGCATGGTTGGTCCATCAGCCCCAATTGCAGTGCTTGTTCATCTCATCCCTCATCTTCACCTGCCCTGACATGTCACTTCCCTGTCCAACCCCAGGGCCAGGTAAGACAGCTACTAATCCACATTCCCTCTCTCTCTCTCTCTCTGCAGGATGACATGCACAGGGTCATTGACAGGCAGCTGATGGATACGCAGCTGAAGGAACAGGGCCGGCCTGCTGCTGCCTTCTCTAGGGGCCACGGCGTAGGACGGGGGCAGGAACCCAGCACCATGGATGGCAAACGGCTCTTCTCCTTCTTCAGGAAAATTTAAGTGGGGAGAAGTCAGGCTGTTGAGAATGGGGGACTAGAGGCAGTTGAAAAGGGTCTCCCGTCAACTGGAGCTGGGCAGCTGTACTGCCGGCCCGGCTGCCCTGGAGCCAGTTGGGTCTTGAGAACCCACTCCCTTTTTCAGTGCAATGGAGACTGAGAAGTAGGGGACCTGCCTTGTCCTCTGAAAGCTGCTCCCTACCAAGGGACAGGAATGAACCCTGTCCCCACTGCCTAAGCCAAGCCTCAGCCTGGGCTTCCCCAGGATCCTGTTAGTGAGTAGGGCTCAAGTCACTTCCCATGCAGTCCATTGATGGGCTCTGCCACTCAGACCCAGCTGATCACAGCCCACACTACAGGCTTTTCTGCCTCCTTGGATTTTGAACATGGGGACAGAGATTGAGGCTCTCCTGTGCATGCCTCAGGAGGCCTGAGCCTCCACTCCTGCCCCAGCTACTTGCCTGGAGTAAGGGGAGGCATAACCCCTCACCCATGTGCATGCCCTCGGCTGGAGTCCCTGTACAGCAGGAGCCCCAGCCTATGAGCCTAAGAACTGGGTTACCCAAGTTCTGTTGAGGCCACTCTGTATCACAGGGAAGGTCCTGTCTTCTGGCCGCCAGCACACCTCAGCTTCCTCCAGTGCAGGCAGTCCTTAACCCTAGTGAGGTCTGGGCCGGGCAGCATACCGCTGGCCCTCTATAGGCTCTAGCTTCCAGACTTCCCCTCCTGGGGTAGGGCTGGGAGAGCACTTGTCTTCCACAGCTCCCTCCCACCTCAAATACAATGGCCCAAGCCAACAACTTGAGGCCACAAAATGGCCTCCAAGGGGACTAGTTTAACCCTTACCCGCACACTGAAGGTAGCATGGGTGCCACAGGCCACAGGGTGGATGGGGTAAGGCTGCTGGGAGCTTCCAGATACTGCCCACCAGGCCCAAGGGATAAGGCCTGCAGCCTGCTGCTTCTGCTCCTTCTGCAGCAGCTACCCCATCTCTGCTGAGGCCCCAGCTCAGAGGTTCTGTGGGCCCAGCCTGCAGCTGCTCACCACTCACTAAGCCTCCTGTCCTCAATGGGGAAAGCACAGCAGGGCTGAGCGGAAAGAATGTACTTATAGATATGTACATACCACAGTGCTGTAATTTTGTATGTAGCAATTATGTAAATACACGTATGGATTTTATAATACACATATATAAATCTATAAAGGCATATTTTTAGAAAAACAGCGCACCACTGCTTCTTTTGAAAATAGTCTGAATAAGAATAAAATGAATTTCTACAGAACTCCTGTCTCAGTTCCTGGGTATTTGGAGGGTTTTGTTACAAACATGACTTGTGTGTCAAAAGCCGCCACTGGCTGCTGCTGCTACAGAGGGGTTAGTACCAGAAGGGTTACTTGTGAAGGTGGCAGCATCTTGCCCCACACCCTCTTGTTCAGCATAGCAGAAACTTCCAGCTGAAAGCACTCACTCAAAGCAAAAGCTTCCACTGCATCCTTCCGGCATGTAAAGAATAAACATGGAGCTTCCCCTGGCACGCTCCCACACGTGTTCTGGGCCCCATCCACGGAGAACACAGACTTGCCCCCTGATAGTTTCCCATGCAGCACCAGAGAACAAAAAAGCAAAAGCTGGACCTAACAAACAGTGGAAGCAGCCAGTACCCAGAGCACAGCTGGAGGACAGCAAGTAGACCCTGGAGAGAAATTTGGCAGCTTGAACCTTTATTTTTAGTAGTTTTTTTAAAAAGCATAATTAGAAACTTTCAATACAGAAATAACCCTAGCAAACCTTTAAAAGTTTGTTGTTTGACAGGAGTCTCACATCTGGCCCACCAGGACCAGTTTAGCCCTGAGTCCCTACCCCCACCCTTATCCCCACCCCACCCCACTCATGCATGGAACACTCTGTGGGACAGGCACACTGTTGTCACCAAAATCACCCATCACCTGGGCCTTAACAGGCCAGAAGCCACAGAGGCACCTAACTTGGGCCGGATGCTCCAAGATCACCCTCTTATTGCTTGAATTGGCAAACACCTTCACACTGGTTCCCACATGCTCAGAAGCATGTGACACCTTCTGCCCACCCCACCCCCCTCCGTCAGCCAAGACAATCCTAAAACCAATCTGCCTCAACTCCCAGCTCACCTGGATCAGATGGAGCCACATACTGCTTGGCCCTGAAGTGTCCTCCACAGCACCTACCTTCCTAGGCCCACAGCCCCAACACAGCCTGAAGCTCAGAAACACAGGCCTGTCACACAGAACCCCAGCTTTGACGGTTTGGACAAGTGGAGAGACAGGTGAGAAGAAAGCCCCAGTTTTATTGATTAAAAACCCATCCACAGTGTTACCATGGAAAATCTGCAGTAATCTGTGATGATTGTCCAGTCAGGACTGTGCCTGGAAGTTGCCTTGGAAAGAAAATCTAATAAAACGCATTATGGTGTCCAATCAGTTCTGCCCAGTTACATGATCCTCTAGGGGAAAGGGAGGGGAGGTAATCAAATGTAGATTACCCTGGTTTTTACTCCAGGGGACTGGGGTGGGTAGGTCAAGACTAGCTGCCCCCACCCCACTGTCACTTCTTCCCAGTGGCTAAGAAATCTTCCTACCATCCTCATACTAAAACAGGTCTGTCAGTAATGCAAAGCTGCCTATCCTAGCCTGGAGGTGTCGTCCCATTGTCCAGCAACTCTGGAAGTGCCAGAGGTGCCTGGTGCTACCTCAGAAACCAGCTCCAGTGATAGGCCCTTGCATATACAGAACAAGGGTGCAAAGCCCCCTTTTTCCACGAAAGGGAAAGAGCCTAACCCACAATGACAGAAACCATATACCTTTTCTAAAAACACTGAACCCAAAGTAGGATAGTCACAACTTTTGCTATTGAGCCAATCGTCTTGAGGAAATAACTGGGGGACTTAATTCATTTGATTTGGCTTCATTTGGCTTTATGTTAATGATCCCCTTGCAAGCTCCACCTCTGAACAAAGGTACCCCGGCTATCTTTCTGCTGGTACTGAAACATGTTGGGTAAGTGAGAAGCCACGGCTCCCTTGGGTTTGTAGCAGAGGCACCTGGAAGGCAGAATGAGAAACCTGTTGGCTAAAAGGGCAGAACTGACTTTCTCTGTGGAACTGATGGCCTAGGGCCAGCCGAGGGCAGGGCCTGAGTGGACGCCGGGTTCCCCAGCTCCCAGAGCAGCTGTGGGGCAAGACCCATGCAGAGTGCACTCCATGGGCCCAGGCTGGCCAACGACTCAGCTAGGACATGAGACTGGCTCCTCAGGAAGCTGCCGTCGAGATGGGATGGGAGGGCTTGGGAGGGTCTGTTGCAGCAGGTTGGCAGGAAGGAGGCAAAAGCCAGAGCAGGCTGAGGGTGTGCAGCTGGTTAATGCAATATACACTATGTACAAACTGGTTAATCAGTCCACTCAGCTGGCAGCGTCCTCACCAGGTCCAGGCGCCTCAGCAGGGAGTCGGCACCAGTGGGGAAGGGCAGGCTCGTCCAACACCTTCTTGGCACTCAAGGGGAAAGGGGCAGGAAGTGCCGATGGCGCCTCCCAGTACAAAAAACGTGGAGAGAATTCTTTAAATAACGGCACTAAACTGAGACTGTCCCCGAGGAGCCTCCGAGAGCCTCGGGCTGGGAGGGATGCAGTTGCAGTCTCTGCAGTGGCTGGGATATTAGCAGCAGCGTTTCTTTCGTTTACTGTTTTTCGTGAGCTTCACCACATCGTTCTGTTGCTGCTGCTGCTGTTTCGCCAAGTTGTCTTTCTTTGCTCGTAGAACCAGCTCTGTGATGCAGTTGAACATCTGGAGATGACAGGGCAAGGCCGACCTGAGACCTAGTGCAGAGCCCCGCTGGCCAGCACAGGCCGCTTTTATTCCTCTATGAACTGTGTGTTCTTAAAACATGCATGCACGTGCATGCCGGGTGTCTCACTATGACTATGTAGCCCAACCTGGCCTAAACCCACAATTCTCTCCCCTCTGCCTCCCCAGTGCCAGGGTTCCAGGTGTGTGCTGTGTGCCCTCAGAACACACTCCAGGACAACGTTCTCAGCCTTCCTAACGCTGCAATCCTTTAGTACAGTTCCTCAGTTGTGCTGACCCCAACCATAAAATTTTTTTTAAAAGATTTATTTATTTATTATGTATACAGTGTTCTGTCTGCATGTGTGCTTACAGACCAGAAGAGGGCGCCAGATCTCATTACAGATGGTTGTGAGCCACCATGTGGTTGCTGGGAATTGAACTCAGGACCTCTGGAAGAACAGTCAGTGCTCTTAACCTCTGAGCCACCTCGCCAGCCCCATAAAAAAATTTTTTTTTTTTTTTGGTTTTTTTTTGGTTTTTCGAGACAGGGTTTCTCTGTGGTTTTGGAGCCTGTCCTGGAACTAGCTCTTGTAGACCAGGCTGGTCTCGAACTCACAAAGATCCACCTGCCTCTGCCTCCCAAGTGCTGGGATTAAAGGCTTGCGCCACCACCGCCCGGCTCCATAAAATTATTTTTATTGCTACTTCAGAACTGTAATTTTGCTACTGTTATGACTCATACTGTAAATATCTGATATGCAGGACATATGATATGTGACCCCTGTGAAAGAGTCATTCGACCCCCAAAGAGGTCATGACCCACAGGTTGAGAATTGCTACTTTAGGAGGCAGTGGCAGACTTAAAGATGAAAAAGAAATGCTAAAAGACCACAGCTGTCTTGGGGAAGTCAATCCTTGGGGTATTCCCAGTCTCTTTTCCTGTATGTGGGTAAGTGCACGTGAGCGCAGCACCCATGGAAGCCAGAATCCACTCCCGTGAGCTGCCTTGCATGGGTGCTGGAAACTGAACTCAGGTCCTCTGGGAGAGCATAAAATCTTAATCACCGAGTCATCTTTTCAGTCCTTTTTAGTACAGAGGAAGAAGCAACCAGAACCTCTGAAAAGACAAGAGTATGTTGCTCTGCATATAGACGGAAGGACACACAGGCTGTCCACCTCACTGCAGCCAGGGCCAGACAACCCTGACTACCAGTGTCATGCTGCCAGGACCAACAGTGCTAAGGCAGCTACTAAGCCACAGGGATAAAAAAGCTGAACTAGGGGCTCAGACGTCCTCAAACCAGCGGTGAGATGACTCTGTGCTTAAGAACATGAACTGTGCCACATGCAGACCAGGGGTTGGTCACAGTGCCCCCATTACAAGCTGGGCCCGACAAGCACCTCTCACTCCAGCCCCATGGATCCGATGCCCTCTTCTGGGTCCTGCACATGCAAACCGCATGCACTTGCACACAAATATTTTTTTACAAAGAGCTGAGCTCAACATCTCCATCTCCTGAGCAAGCACAGCTCGACTCACTTGATCCTCACAGCCTGGAGAACAACTCTCACTCAGGTGAACAAATGAATCACCAGGAGGGAAGTCCCACATGTGTCTAGCTCTGAGGCTCTGTGTTCTCAATGCAGTGGGAACCCAACTTCCCTGGCACCTCTAAACTCCTCTGGGGCCAGTGAGTGGGCCAAGTGGGGCTTGTGCCAAAAGCTTTTCTCCCTCAGAATCAACCGCTCTTCAAGGTGCTGCTACAAGTGAAGAAGAGGCCTCCAGGGTGGGTGCTCTACCCACAAGCCCCAGCAACAGGTGCCCACTTGTGCTCAGAGGCCAGGAAAACAAGCAACCAAGAGACAGGGAAGAGGTGGTAGTGATGGGCTCAAGGGAGGGCCAACAGGAAGCAGCTGGAATAGAAACTGCGTGCCTTTCAGGTAGGAGAGGTCTGACTTGACGCCACCTCTAATTGATTCTTAAGGTTATTCAGTAAGAGGAACTTGAGTTTTCCTCCGTGAAATATGGGACCCTACCTCAGAGGGCAGCTGAGCTAAGAGCTGAGACTTTTAAAGGGCCTGCACAGCAGCAGCCAACAGTGGGCATTAAATAACTTGGTCACTCAGATGCCTGAGCAGGCCTGGCGTGGGAGTCTTGGCAGAGAGCTCATGGTCCTCACCTGCCCTAGCCCAGGGATCAGCACAGCTTACCTCTTCCACATTCAAATTCTCCTTGGCACTGGTCTCAAAGAGCTGGATCCCCATCTGCCCAGCAAATTTGTAGGCATCTTCTGTCTCCACCACCTTCCGCTCAGGGTCGTCATTCTTATTGCCCACTTTAAGACAAAGCACAGTCAGCCGCCTGCAAGAGCACCAGTTGTTGCTCTCCCACCGTCCCTACCCTTGGGGTCCAGCCTCACCTAATATTCGGCACACATCGTCACAGTTCTGGTTGATTTCATGAAGCCATCGCTTGACATTGACAAAGGACTCAGCACTAGTGACGTCGTAAACCACAATGACCCCATGGGTCCCCCGATAATACCTGTAGGGCCAAGATGTGCATCAGGGTTTGGGCCCAGGACAGAGAAGCTACTTCCCTGGGGCCTGCCCGGTATAGGACAGTGGCTGGGGAAGGTGAGGGTGCCCGGGGTTAGGGCAGCCCTGCACCCAGCCTCGACCACCAGCCAGAGCCAAGCTTGATAAGCAGGACAGCACTGGCTTCACTGGCCTGCCCCTGGCAGCACTGGTGGAGGCTGGTAACAATCTGAGGTGTACCAGGCCTGAAGAGTCACCCAGGTGACTGGGTGTACCACCAGCTGGAAGCTTCTTTGAAGTTCAGGCAGTTTTCGTGTTTGACATCATGTTATCACCATCCTGGTGATAATTCAGTTTCAAATCTTGGTAGTAAAATGGCATTCCTAGAGGCTGCACATTACAAGAAGCCATGGCAAAATGTGTCCCTTTCCTCTGGCAGACAGGCGACACTTCTTTTCCTACTCTTGGCTCACTGTACCAGGGAAGGAGAACGCAGAGGCTACACAGGCCTCCAATAGCTGTAAGAAGAACTCAACTAAACCTGCAGACCCCAAACCAGCCCAAAGGTCTGAAAGGAAGGATGGTGCTGTCATTCCCCTCTGAACATCTGGTGCACAGAAAGCCGGACAGCACCAACCCTGAAGCAGGCCAGAGGCCACACCACACCCTTGGCCCCACTCTACATAACCGCCTGCTCTGTTTCCCCGAACCTTCTACTTTTGATCACTAAGGTCTTAGAACACCTAGACTACAAACCCCGAGGGCAGGCTGCCTCCCATTTAGCTGTCCTGAGGAGCACTTCCCCAGCCTGGGTCTCACGGTGGCTACACCAGGATCCACAGGACCCAGAATGGTAGGAGGCACCCAGCTGTCTAGTCACCTCTCTGAGGTCAGACCTGTCTCTGAAAGCTGTGATCTGTGGAAAGGTTACTTGGCTTTCATCCCTACCCCTTACCTTAGTTTCCTCAACTATAAAATAGTTTTTAGTACAAACTTCTGAGCGTGGCTGTGAGGAAGAGGAGCTAACAGATGCCACCCCGAGGCTGGGAGCAGCACACAGACAGCGCTGGGTGCTCTTTATCATCAGGACGAATGTTCCTTCCTAGCAATCTGGAGTCCCAGATGAAGGTGGTAGAACCAAGAGTGGGTGGGCAGGGCAGAGCACCAGGGCCCTGCTATACTGTCCACCCCTCAGACATAGTGGAGCCCGCCCAGGACTCGTCCCAAGGCTGTGAGCCTTCTTGGTTTTGAGGGAGCCTGGCAGTTCCACTATCTCAGCTCAGCACAGCCGGGTGGATGTCTCTGGGGCAGGTAGAGAACCATGTGGACAGAAGACCGTCCTGCAGCGGAATGCCTCTGGAACCTTCCCTTTGCTGAAGACACAAGAAACGCCACATCACTGCCCTAGCTCCTGCTGCCCCAGGGGTGGCTCAGATCTCTGGCTAGCGAGACGACACGAGGGCTCCAAGTCTTCCCACCCAAGTGCCTCACATCCACTTATCCCAACTAGGCAGCAGGGCAGCGTGACAGCCACTTAGTCCAGTGGCCAGCTGCAGCCTCAGCACCCAGGCCAGGGCAAGGCTTCATCCTTCTCGCTCCTCCCTTTCTCCTCCCACAGCCACCCGAGGACCAGAAATCTCCTCAGGAAGGGTTAAGATGGGGGATAGTAAAAGGGCTCCTTTAGCAGATACACAGGTTACAAACATTCCCACTCCTACATAGACTGCCACACCTCCAAAACATTCAACCATCTCCTGACCCTCCCTTCTTCACCAGCTGCTGGCACAGGGTCATTAGTCTCTCCAGGCCCCAAGTACCTTCTGCCTCAGAATGGACCCAGCCTAAAACCCCGAGCTTAGCAAGGCTAACCCTGGTTTCTCCAAACATACAGGCAGACAGAACAGTGTCCTGCGCCTCAGGAGTTCTGAGCTATGGCACAGGAGACAGTATAAACACACACATCGTCCTAACCCTCAGAGTGGCCACCTGTGCTTCCACGACAAAGCTGGAAACAAACCACGAAAATCCAGAACTGTTATGCAGGAAGGCCTGGGACGTGTCCAGAGACCACCCTGCATGCACTACAACATGGAGCCCACTTCTCAGAAGCACCTTTAGCTGGGAGAGATGGTGCATGCCTTTAATTCCAGCAGAAACAGGTCTGTATCTGGGAGCTTGAGAGCAGCCACAGCTACATAGTGAAGCACACAGACATGCCTTTATCTGCAAAATGGGGTAACAGCAGCATAGCACACAGGAAGCCAGAAGTGACCCATGAAAATGCCAGAGCCCGAGTCCTGGACTCAAGCCTTAGCACTCAGGGAAATCCTACATAAAAATCTCTGGGACACAGGCACAGACGTTAGGCAGCTTGCCCAAGGACACACATAGTAGAAATTTAAATCCCACAGTTTCACAAACACCTAAGACTCAACACCGGAGGAGTTTCCTCCTTGGGCAGCTGAGTTCCACAAAAGCACTACAAATGAAAGGGACATGCTAGACAATGGATTTCCCAGCTAACAGATCGGGGATACAGAAGAAGGGCCCACATACCTGTGGTCTTCCAGGCCTCCAAAGAGAGAGAGCCATCTCTGAGCAGTCAGGGTGGATGACCAGAGACTACACAGAGCTGACACCCTCCAGGAATTGTCAGTGGTTCACTGGGCACCAGGGAGGGCCTGTCACTACTACCCAGTGTGGCACACTGATGCTGTTGCCACCTGAAGAGAAAGGAGCCGCCAGCAAGTAAAACTAAGTACCACGAGGAGCGTGTAGTCTATGTCATGCCAGAAGCCAGGGCCGGTGCCCAAACACTGCAGATCCCTAGCCCTGTGGCTACCACAGCAGTCATAGCCTTCTCTTGTTATCTTCAGGGAGGGAAGGCACAGCTACCACCACCCACGGAGGGCTGAAACCACCCAGCCCACTCCCTCTCTGACACACTATTTCTACTCAGCGCTGTCACTCAGCCTCGTGCAAACGTCCGAGGGAGGCGCATGGGCCAAGGGAACTCACGTAGAGGTGATGGTGCGGAAGCGCTCCTGCCCCGCTGTGTCCCAGATCTGCAGCTTCACCTTCTCCCCATTGATCTCCACAGTCCGGATCTTGAAATCCACTCCGATTGTGGTGATGTAGCTGCCTGTACGAATGTAGCCCATTACTCAGGGTAGGGAACCCAAAACCCCACCCCACCCCACTGTATGTGCCCCACAGTCAAGGCCCTAAGGACAGAGCCCTGAACAAAGAAGGCACACCTCTGTAATAGGCCCAATGCAGTTGAGACAGGACACAGTGACACAAAGAAAGGTCACTTAGAAATAAATACATGTCACCAATGAAATTAAAAAGGGAAATGATTGGGGAAAGCGGTGGGCTTTATTGGAAAGGCGGGGTAGGGACATGCCGGCTGTGACCAGAGACAGGGCAGACCTATTCATCCTGGTTTCTCTTCTCTATTTTCGTGTGTGTGTGTGTGTGTGTGTGTGTGTGTGTGTGTGTGTGTGTGTTTCTGGAGGAGGAGGGTGAGGACCCAACACTGCACCCTGCACCTTTCTGGGGAGATGGTGAGTTTGGGGTGGGAGGTGTATAAGGAGTCAAGGCCAGTTCTCCAGTCCTTTGTGCTATTACTGAGAATTTGTACTGTTGCGTGTGGTGACAGTTGGGCAGTGAGTTTTCACCAGGGCACAAGATGCTTTGGAAATTGCTCTTAAGATATCTGTGTGGCCGGGCGGTGGTGGCGCACGCCTTTAATCCCAGCACTAGGGAGGCAGAGGCAGGCGGATCTCTGTGAGTTCGAGACCAGCCTGGTCTACAAGAGCTAGTTCCAGGACAGGCTCCAAAACCACTGAGAAACCCTGTCTCGAAAAACCAAAAAAAAAAAAAAAAAAAAGATATCTGTGTAGAAGATGCGTTAAGAGCAGCTGCCGACTGCTTCAGTTCAGTATGGTGCAGGTTTACAAACGCCTGCCTCAAAGCATCCTTCCAGCCGGAACATACCAAGAACAGAACACGTGAAGTGTGGCAAGGGCATGGGAAAGGGCAAAGTTCAAGGTGAGACACAAGTGGAACCTGGACGTTAGCAGGAAAGCTTAGCAAAGGTGGTGAGGTGGAGGGACAGCCCACACCAGGGCAAGCACCCAGAATCCAGGTCAGCGTCTGGTACCTCCAGGGCCAACAGCTCCTCACACGTGAGCAAGCAAAGCAAAGCAAAGTCAACACACAGCACAAGAAAAAAGCTAGAGACAGGTTCTGAAGACCAGTGCTTCTCAACCAGGGTGGCTTTGTTCTGAGGCCATGGAGACAGTGTTGCCTGTCATAGTACCACTGACATCTCGTGGGTAGATCTGCTCCACACCCAACAGAAGGCCTGGGTTCAACTCCCAGCACCCTCATGGAAACTCACAAGCACAGACATACATGCAGATAAACCCCCAGAAACAGCTAAAGAGAAAAAGAACCCACAAGAACGAAGATGACCAGTGCGTCCTTGAAAAGCAGTGTGGGAAATGGTGAAGTGGCTCAAATGGGAAAGGTCTTGCTGCCAAGCATGACAACCTGAGTTCAATCCCACATGACGTGACAGAAGGAGAAAACCAACTCCCAAATGTCCTCTGACCTATACACACCATGGTGGTGTCTGAATAAGAATGGCCCCCATAGGTTCACATATTTGAATGTTTAGTCAACAGGGAGTGGAACTGTTTGAAAGGATTTCAAGGATGAGAAGGTGTGGCCTTGCTGGAAGAAGTGTGTCACTGGGAGTTTCAAAAGCCCGTGCCAGGCGCCAGGCGTAGGCTCGCTGGTGCTCTCTGAGGATCATGATATAGCTCTCAGCTACAGATCACCATGGCACCAGCCACCAAGTTTCCTGCCATGATGATAAACTAAACCTGAGGGGCTGGAAAGATGGCTCAGGGGTTAAGAGCACTGACTGCTCTTCCAGAGGACCAGGGTTCAGTTCCCAGCACCCACATGGCAGCTCACAACTGTCTGAAGATCCAGTTCCAGGAGATCTGACACCTTCACACCAGTGCACATAAAATAAAGTAAATAAACAATAAGAAATATTTTAAAAAAATAAAATAAACCTGAAACTGTAAACTAAGCCCCCAATTAAAGACTTCCTTTTCATAAAAGTTGCGATGACCATGGTGTCTCTTCACAGCAGCAGAGCAGTAATGAAGACACATGGCGTGTCCCCGTTCCCTCTGCTTCAGTCCAATACGGGTTCTGTTTCTCTGTGTAACAACCCGAGCTGTCCTGGAACTCACACTGTAGACCAGGCTGGCCTGGAACTCAGAGATCCACCTGCGGCTGCCTCCCAAGTGCTAAGATTAAAGACATGCACCACTACCTCCTGGCATAGTTTTTTTTTTCTTTTTTTAAAAAATTTATTTATTGGGCTGGAGAGATGGCTCAGAGGTTGAAAGCACTGACTGCTCTTCCAGAGGTCATGAGTTCAATTCCCAGCAACCACATGATGGCTCACAACCATCTGTAATGAGATCTGGTGCCCTCTTCTGGTGTGTGTGAAGCAGAATGTTGTACACATAATAAATAAATAAATAAATTTAAAAAAGAAAAAAAAATTTATTTATTATGTATATAGTGTTCTGTGCACCAGATCTCATTACAGATGGTTGTGAGCTACCATGTGGTTGCTGGGAATTGAACTCAGGACCTCCGGAACAGCAGTCAGTTCTCTTAACCTCTGAGCCATCTCTCCAGCCCAATAGAAGTTTTTTGTTGTTGTTGTTGGTTTGTTTTTCGTTTTTTTTTTTTGGGGGGGCTGTCCTAGCACTAGCTCTTGTAGACCATGCTGGCCTTGAACTCACAGAGATCCACCTGCTTCTGCCTCCCTAGTGCTGAGATTAAAGGTGTGTGCCACCACCAACCCACAATACAAGGTTTTTAAAAAGCAATTTGGCAGTACCAAGGAAAGTGTAAACACCCTAAGACCCTGTGACCTAGTGACCTCAGCTCTGTGTGTACAAGAAGAAACAATGTATCCCAGAAATGCAGCATTGATTAAAACAGAAGCAACCAGAAGCCACATGACCTGAGCGGCTAGTGAAGGTCAGAGCATTCAGACAGAAGCAACCTTCCCAGCCATTACAGAACGAAAGGAAGGCTGGGCATCGCAGCATATATGCCTTTAATCCCACTACTTGAAGTGTATCTTTGTGAGTTCAAGGCCAACCTGGTCTACATAGCAAGTTCCAGGCCAAGCCAGAGACCCACAGGAGACAACATCGTCTAAGAACAATCAGAAACAGGGTGGAGGTCTGTGCACAGCCAGGCTGGAGCATGTTTCTGAACAGCAGGTGTGATCAGGAAAAGACACCCATGCCCCGACAGAGGCTGCAGGGCAGCAGAGGGACAGTACAGGAAAGCTGTCATTTTTAATGCTATGGACATTTTCCTTAAACTCCTAAATGCAGGGCACAAACAGACCCTCAGTCGGAAAGTGAGGACCAGCAGGAGCTTCACACTTAAGCCTCCGACCCCACTTTCTCTCATCCAACAACCTGAATGATAAAGTCTCCTGCATCAGACAGAAGCAGGTAGGCTCTAGAACAGGGTAGGCGATTTCAAAACCAAAGCACCCAATAGCACCCAGGAGGACTCACCTGAGAAGGTGTTGTCTGCAAATCGTAACAGCAAGCTGCTCTTGCCCACACCTGCAGGAGAGAAGGCAGGGAGATGAGCAGGAGGGAGGGGCCTCCCTTCAGCCCATCCTTCCTAAAGAGCCCAGAGGGGCTGAAGTCTTCAAGACCGATCCATTTCCCCATACACCAACATTTCTTCCAGTAAATCGCTGACCTTTTCCTTGGTCCTCAGTTAAGACAAGCAGCTCTCAAATCCTCTGGGGGAGATGACAGAGGACTCATGCCCAGGCCCTGTTCTGAGGGCTGCCCCAGACAACAGAGCCAAGCAAGAGGAAGGTCAACCTAATGAGACCAGTCCACCTGCAACCTCAGCAAGGTCCTCAGAAAACCTCCTGTTAGCTCAGTTGGAAAAGAAATGGAAAGCTGGGAAAGAGCCCTTGGTTTCATCAGGGCATTCTGCATGTGAAGACACTCGGGCCACAGGACCAGAACCAGCTGTCAGTCATCTACCCCAGCTAAGTCAGCACGGCTGAAATGAGTGAGGCAGGTGTGTTGTGGGCTATCGGGACAGTGTGAAGATGCATTGCTGTGATTGGTGTAATAAAAAGAGCTGAACAGCCAATAGCTAGGCAGGAGGTATAGGCAGGATCTGGACAGAGAGAGGAAGTAGGAAGAGGAATCTGGTATAAGGGAGAGTGGCCGGTCAGTACTAGAGGCAGCAGGATGGGCAGTACAGAGAAATACTGAGCTACACAATGGAACACAGATTTAAAATATAGGTTAAGTTATAAGAACTAGTTAAGAACAAACCCTAAGCTAAGGTCACGCTTTCATAATTATTAAACGTCATTATCTGTGAGCTGGTGGCCCAAAGAAAAATGCATCACACAGGGAGTCTGCTGGGCACCTACTTGGCTACCACCCATGGATGCTTGGACCACTGCATTTGCCACAGCGGCTTCTGGCTGTGCCTTAAGAACCTAGCTTCCCCTCGACACATGTGGCTTGATTGGCCAAGGCACCTACCTGCCTCCTGTCCTCCTGTCTCCATTACCCAGCAGTGGCTACATCAATGAATGAAATGATCAACACACTCAGGTCTGCATGGCAGCTCATGGTGCTCCCAGAATTCAAATGTGTCTCCTCAGATAAGGAAACCAGGGCTTGGAGAATGACCTAAGATGCCTCCAAAGAAGATCAGACACAGATTTAAATCCGGGCCTGTCAAGCCCCCCTGGACACCTCTGCTAGTGTCCTGACAGGCTTGTCTGCTTGCTCCTTCCCTCATCCTACTATTTTTTGGGAGGAGTGGGTGGGTATCACGTAGACAGGATATCATGTTGCCCAGGCCAGACTTGAATCACCATGTAGCACAGGATGGCCTTGAATCTGATTCTTTTGCCTCCACCTCCCAAATGCTGGGGTTATAGGTGGGCTGGGGATTGAACCCAGGGCTATGTGCATGCAAAGCAAATACTCTACCACCTGAGCTATATTCCCAGCCCTTGATGTGGACACTTTCAGCCCGCTTAGTAGGAATGCAAATGATTTCAGTTTCTTTGAAAAGCAATTTGACAATACCAAGAGAAATGTAAAAGCCCCAGCCCCTGAGACCTAGCCTCCTGACTTCTCTAGAACTGGGCACAAGAACAAACACAATGTATCCAGTATTGAGGAGACTTTAAACCAAGCAGCCAGAAGCCACATAACCATCATTTTCACATCTTTTTCAGGAACATCTTTGTGACCCCAGGGCTCCTACACCCATCCTTTCTGCTCTATTCTAACAGAAATGCCTTCAAAGGTACCAGACCCAAACCCAGGACCCCATAATGTCTGAATTATGGCTGAATGACTGAAAGCAAACTGTAAGGAGATGTGCCTATCATGAGAAACTCACAGTTTGACTCCAATTCTCAAAGATAACATTGCTCCACCCCCAACCAAGACTGCAAACCACTGCGTGGACTGAGCTACACAGCTGTTCTCTAGCTGACCCAGACATCCTCTCCAGGCCATCTCCAGTGAGCAGCTGGGGGGCACCCAGAAGAACTTGCTTCTCTGAGAACACCTGAGGGGACCTGTTCCTGAGCACACAGCTGAAGCGCGAGGGCACCGGCCGCTCAGCCTCCAGCTTACAGGGCTCTTGCTCAGCACCACTTCCTCATTGTTCCGCCATGAGGCTTCCTGCTAAACCCAAGGAGAGCCCAAGCTCTGGGCTGGTCCTCATGGTGTTCTGCCTGATACTAACCCCATTGGCCCTGAGCGCCTCCTCTGCTTCCTCCTGAAGCCTTCTAGATCCAGCTTACTCAGCTAAAAGCTCATGTCTGGTCACTGAGCAGTGAGTTTCTTAAGCACTAAGGAACCTCACCTCCTTCATCCATTCAGTGCTATGAGCTGAGTCCAGCACTTAACAGCCACCAACTAAACCCTCCACAAACTGACGGCTCAACAAGTGTCAGTCTCAGGGAAAGTGATGGAACACCACGCTCTAACAGCAGCATCACCAGGTGTCATGAAGCAGTTTTCAAACTTTAGGGGCAGGAGCCAGCAGAATCCTTTTTCTTTTTTCCCTTAGAGTCTGTCTGACCTGGAACTTTCCAGTGTAGATAGATAGATGCTCCAGGCTGGCCTCAGACTCACAGAGTCACCTGACTGTGCCTCCCAAGTGCTGGGATGAAAGATGTGCAATGCTACATCTGCCCTTTATTATTATTATTATTAAATTTATCCAAATCTCAGATCTCTAACAGACAAGGGGGGGTGTCATCCGCAGTGACAGCTGGGCCTGAAATCCTGAGCTGCGGAGTAACCCCTAGTCACAACAGGGTCTGCCGCATAGACCTGATACCAATCTCCAGCACTGCTCTCCTGAGGAACAGAAAACCAGACGCCACCTCTGGACTATCCCAGGGGCTATCTACCCTGCAGATGCGCCCACCTTACGAGACATACTTTCACCACAGCAATGCTTTCTTCTAGCCGGTCTGCTGCCTTCCAAGGGGCACAGGCACCGGCACATCTGCTGCCTGTTGGCAGGCAAGCAATGCCATCCTTGGCCGTTACCCTCCTCTGTACGCTGCTTTGGGCCTCATCCCAGCTTTACTTCAGCACCAGTCTGCTGTGAACTCGAGTAAAGCGACATCAACTTGACTGCTTCCTCAGCAACCACCTTCTGGTGTGCCTCAGACAAGCCATGCCTGCCTCCCAGCTCCAGTCTGCCCTAGGTCTCTGATGGCATACCAGCCTCCAGGTTCTACAAATGAGGGTGACTGGCATCAGTGGGCACCATTATAAACCAAAGCCAAAGTCAGAATAGCTGAGAAGAAAGTATAGAAGCCACGCCCAGGGAATACACCCCAGAAGTGACTACAGTGTGGCCAAGTGGGTCGGAGGACTCCGGGTTTCTAAGCCCAGCTCCACCTGCCCTCACAACACTGGCTCCAGCTTTGCTTCTGAAAACTGTGTGATTCGGGGCGAGTCAGGCAGCTCCTCTAAGCCTGAGTTTCCTTATTTGACAAACCACAGCGGCCATGGGTAAGAATCAGATGAGAAAGTGCGTGTGAACCATTTGACACACCTTAAGAAGCACACACTCGAGGGGCCCAGGGCAGGCAGGTGAAGGCAGGCCCCTGCTCAGCTGCAAAATATCTCCCAGTTTCCAAAGTGTTCAACGTTGGGGGGTCAGCCAAATGCCTGGAGAAATCAAAGATCAAAGTGCCTCCCTCCTCTCCACGACCCAGGCCTACACACTCCTACTGAGCTGGGAGCCAGACCCCAGACCCTGACCAATGAATCTTCTCCCATGACTGGCTTCTGAGCAAAAAAAAAAATCAATACATCATGTTAAATACACTGTAAGACAGCAAGCCAAAAACATCTCTTGGGGTTCACAGAAAAGCCAACAAGCTACATCTTCTTGCTGAGTTTAACCCTTTCAGGTTTGAATATTAACATCAGCACAAGACATTAGGAAGGGTAAGACCTCTGACCACAGCAGGGTAACTTTAACTCTGATGGGAAGAAAGCAGATCCTCAGGGTTCAGAGCAATGCCACAGGCTGTGATTCAAATACAGCCAATCAGCCGTCCGCCTTTCTAACTCCACTCTCAGCCAGTTACTCTTCCACCCAGCCAGGCCCTAACTTTTCCCGACATCGTCCCTCTACCAGCAGCAACCACCGAAACCTCAGTCCTCTTCCACAGGATCCAAACCACCAGCCACAGCCCAACCCGGCCTCACTGGTGACTTCCATGACCCATGAATGACACTGCCACCCAACAAGCCTACATCCTGAGTCTCGGGGGACTGGGTGCTCCATTTCCTTAATGATCCACAGGCTCTACCACCAACCTGGCTGTCTCAAGTCACATGACCCTCTATCCCACACTCAACTGAAGTCTAATCTATAGACTTGGCTGCTCCTCAGCCTCCTTCCAAAACATCATATAGTCACAGCACCTCAGCTACACTCCCATCAACATCCTGGGACCTGCCTCCCTGAACTCAACATCACCCTGTAGACCTGGTCACCTACCACACTCCAAACATCTCTAAAATGCTTCTTCCTTGGCCAGAAACCAGTGTGACTTTCCTAAGGCTGCTTGGTGTTCATTCACTGAACAAAATGCATTTTAACACTGGGTACCAGAAGTTGCTTGGTGAATCAGAGATGGAGCAGCGCCGCAAGGACTGTGTGTACATGGACAAAGCAATTAAATATGGGATGAAGCCCCCTCCCCCGTAAGGTTACAGCAAGCACTGTCCACACACCGTGCGCCAGGCACTGTTCCCATCACCGTGAGTGTAACAACAGCCCATCAGTACTATTACTCTGAACCAAGTGAAGACTTGGTAACCATTCTGCAGGAATGTGCTTATGGCTTTACCTGCCGCACCTCATCCAAACGCACGGCAACCCAGAGACGCAGGTCCTGGAAACACCCCCATTTCACAGAGGCCTCAGTCTTCACGGCGGGGGGAGGGAGGGGGACTCGTGCAGACAACACTAACAGTTACTTACGGGTTACTACTTTACGTTGGGTCAGGCGCTAAGCACTCTCCCTACTTTAGCTCACCGAATACTCACAACGCTCAGTTTAACAAGTCCCCACTTCTCGGATGCAGGAACTGAGGCTCAGAAAGGTGAAGCAACTTGCCCAAGGTCATAGAGTGAAAAAGCTTGTCTTCCCGGGACTCGAACCCGGGTCTCTCCAACTCCAGCAATCGCGCGACTTGACCAAGGTCACACGTGAGGCAGAAGCCAGCGCCGGGCCGTGCATCCCGCGCGCTGGGCACTCCGACCCACCGAGGAGCAGCCCAGAGCCCCCGGCTGCTCCCCCGGGGCCTGCGGCCGCCGAGCTCCGCGCCTCCCGCCCGGCGCGGGCCGCGCCTCCCCGCCCGCCCGCCCGTCCGTCCGCCCGCCCCGAGGCCCCCGCGGGCCGCGCCCGGCAGGGCCCGGGCCGCCTCCGGCCCCTGCGGCCCTCACCGCTGTCGCCGATGATGAGCAGCTTGAAAAGGTGGTCGTAGTCCCGGGCCATGGCGGGCGGGGGCGGCGCGCGCGGGCGAGCGGGCGGGGTCGGCACTGGCCTCGCGATCCGCAGCTCCCTCCCGGCTGCTCCGGCAGCGGCGGATCCACTTCCCGAACAAACAGCCGGAACTGACAGAAACACCTCCCTCCGCTCCCCCCACCCTCCTCCTCCTCTTCAGCAGCCGCCGCCGGTGCCACCGCCTCCCTCCTTCCCGCCCCGCCCCGCCACTGCGCAGGCGCGGCGGCTGGCCCCGCCTCTGCGCAGCCGCAGCCCTGGCCGGCCGCGCCCTCCTCGCGCGTGCGCACGACGCACGCTCCCCGACGGAGTCCCGTGCGAGCGCGGCGGCCGGGGCCCGGAGGAGACCCGAGCCGTCAGGCCGGCCCGGCGGAAGGGAGGCGGTGCCGGCTGCAGCTCGTCCTGGAGGTCAGCGCTGGGCGGAAGTCGCCTCCGAGCCCCGCGACACCGGGAACCTGACGCTTCTGGCTGAACGGGAAGCGGTTCCGGATTCGGATCGTAGGGCGCACCCTGGTCGCCTGCGCGGCCGCTCCTTCGGCCTCAGTTTCCCGTGGCCTAAGGAGCCTGGGGCGCCGGAACTCAGCCGTACGCAATTCAGAACCGACCACAGGTTTTTCCAGTTTGGGTGGATGCCCACCTGCCCTTCCCGGTGCGCGGCCACCGCCATCCTCACTGCGACTTGAGGGATTGCTCCATCCCTGTTTCTTTGACTTGTCCCAGCAGGTTCTCAAGTAGCCCAGGATGGCCCCAGGCTCGCCGAGTAGCCGAGGATAGCCTTGAACTTCTGACCCTCCTACCTGTACCCCCCAGTCCAGTTTTATGTGGTGCTGAGACTCGAACCCAGGACTTCGCACCATGCTATGCAAGCACCCTGCGAGCTGAGCTCCACAGGCAGCCCCCTCGTCATGCTTCGTACAACCTTCCAGTCCTTTTCAGCCAAGCTCCTGTTGGGACACTGCCGTGTTCTTTCAATCTCCTGATCTCTCCCCATTAAAAACGTGATGTTAAAAAAAAGGGGGGGGAGGGCTGGAGAGATGGCTTAGTGGTTAAGAGCATTGCCTGCTCTTCCAAAGGTCCTGAGTTCAATTCCCGGCAACCACATGGTGGCTCACAACCATCTGTAATGAGGTCTGTTGCCCTCTTCTGGCCTGCACGCATACACACAGACCGAATATTGTATACATAATAAATAAATATTTTAAAAAAAAGGTATAGATTCTTAATGAATTTAGAGTTCAAATTAGTTTTTCCGTCTGAACCACTCCACATAGTAACACATTAAGGTTTCTTGGACAGCGTATGATACTTAGTTGGATGGATACATGCTTTCCCACAAATTTCTATGTGTATTTAAGTACACATGTATTGCCTTACTTACAAACACACAGTATACTTCTAGCAATCCTGTAACTGCCTCACAGTGTGGTACTCCATCAGATGCTTGTACTATCCCTTAATCTGCTGCTAGTAGATTCACGCAGTTCAGAATTTCTGTATTTTATTTTTTTACGCCCCAGCTCTCGGGAGATAATTTCTTGATATTCACGGTAGTAGAGGCAGGCAGCTGTGGAGTGTCTGGTGCAAGCCTTGAACTGCTTTCAGAAGCAAGTGTGTATGATGTAGTGTGTGATGGGCACGAGCCTGGAATCAGAAGGTGCTGGCTGAAGAGATGCTGTGGCCTGTGTTACTGACGAAACGCTTCCTGTCTGTGGGCGAGTTAACGCTGCCATCCCTATGACCAGCAGTTAGAAACAGAAGGAAGGACTGGAGAGATGGGTCAGCAGTTAGGAGCACCAGCTGTTCTTCCAGAGGACTCTGGTTAAATCACATGGTGGCTTACAACTGTCTGTAACTCCAGTCTGAGAATCTGTCATCTTCGAGCCTCGGCAGGCACTGCAAACAAATGGTGGAGAGACATACATTCAGACTAACATTCACTCACATAAGTTAAAAAAGTTTAAATAAAACAGATGGACAGAAAGACATCATAGACCAGGCAGTGGTGGCGCACGCCTTTAATCCAAGCGCTGGGGAGGCAGAGGCAGGAGGATCTCTGTGAGTTCAAGGCAGGCCCGGTCTACAGAGCAGCCAGGGCTACACAGATCTTTGAGCCATTTCCTAGTGTAGACTTTCAGAATTTCCAAGGCAGCAACCCAATGTCAGGGCTGCCGGATACTCTGGCAAGTGAAGCAGAACTGACCACAAGGAGATGAGAGTCCCAGTTGCACCAGGTGTCATCTAGACCCCAACAGGTGCCAATTCCTTCATTTATTCTGTAACTCCTTAATGGCTTCTTACTATTTACTATACCCCATGTTGTAGAGGATATTAAACTTTTTCCCTCCAAGAATTTGCAGACTCAGAGCCACTCATGAGGACTTAAAAATGAATGACAGAAGACAGTAGATAGAACAGCTGGCAAATCTCCACCTAGACTTTCGAAGAGATAAATTGCCACTGTTAGCAAGAGTGATGGGAAAGATCCCAGCAGAAAGATGCCGTGGTGACATCAGAGCAGAGGTGGGCCCTGAATGTCAGCTGCATTTAGACAGGCTGTCTCAGCCTGTGAGAATCCTCAGTTTTGGCTTGGATATGCTTCTGGTACCCCAAAGTGAGTCTCCCAGCACATTCACTCAGCTGCATCAATGAAGAGCCCTTGACCCATAAACACATGTGCTGTGTTGTAATATAAACCTCCGACCTGATCAGGACCACATACAGCCCCGGTCCTGAGCTGTGGCTAGGGAGCTCTACAGCTTCTCCTCTTCCTACCTAAGAAGCTGCAAGAGTCAGCACAAGTTTCCCGGCAGAGAAGCAGCATCAGCTACACACAGACTCAGGGCGTCAGCAGCCAGACAGAGCTGCAGGACCTGAAGTGTGTGGTGAACAGGAGGCGGCAGATACCAAATAAAGCAAACAGTGACAGCCAGACAAAGCTGCTTTTAAAACATCACTTCACCTGGCAACTAGATTCATGCAACAAATTCAATCATTTGATTCATTAATTCAGTAAATATGGGTGTGCTTACTAGATTTACCCAGAAGCAAAACACCACCCACATCTTCACAGTGGGAGAAGCAAGTCGGTAATTCAACAATTAGTGGAGCTGGAGAGAGGGCCCAGCGGTTTACAGGCATGCGCTCGCCCTTACAGAGGGCCAGTTTTTGTCCCCAGCACCCACATGGCAAACAATGTCTGTAACTCTAGGAGAACTATTGCCCTCTTAACTTCTACAGGCACCAGGCTCTCAGACACGCATGCAAACACAGCCCATACATATTTTTTAAAATTTTATTTATTCATGAACTTTATGTATACGCCAGAAGAAGGAATCTGATCCCATTACAGATGGCTGTGAGCCACCATGTGGTTGCTAGGAATTGAACTCAGGACCTCTGGAAGAGTAGTCTAGTGCTCTAAACCACTGAGCCATCTCTCCATACATATTTTTTTAAGTAATACTTTAAAAGAACAATTTTTAAATTAAAACCACAATTTTTGGGAGCCTACTTTATGCCTGGCACTGGTCTAACAGCCAGAGACTTAGCAGTAACCAAAATTTAGAAACCTACTTTCACACTGTTTGGGAGACTGGGACATGGGTCAGAAGAGAAGTACAGCAGATAGGGGCTCAGAGTCAAGAAATTCAGGGTGGCAGGCCTCTGTTCTTAGCAGTGAACAAAAAGCAGGTGGTAGCAGGGAGGCTGAGGGCAACACTGTACATTCCAGGGCTAGGAGCTGCTGAGGGGTTCAGGTGAAGGACTAGGAAGAAGAGAGGGGGTCTCTGAGGCCTTGAAGAAGGGTGGCACCTAGAAGTCAGAGTGTGGGTTTGGGTCAGCATAGGAGAGGCCTGGACAGAGCTGCAATAGATGGGTAAATTCGAGGGTCATAGGCTGTGGTCATGCAGGAATGTGAAAGTGAACATAAATACCATGCCAGGCTTTATGTGGCACTGCAGATAGGTCTCAGGGCTTTGTGCAATCTAGGTAAGCACTCTACCAACTGAGCTATATCACCAAGCTGTGGTTTTGTTTTTTTTTGTTTTTTTTTTGTTTTTTTTTTTTTTTTTTTGAGACAGCTTTTCTTTGTAGCCTTGGCTGTCCTAGAACTCATTTTGTAGACCAGGCTGTCCTTGAACTCACAGAGATTGGCTGCCTCTGTCTGTCTCCCAAGTGCTGGGATTAAAGGCATACTCCACCACAGCCTGGCTATTTTCTTTTTTTAAATATTTATTTATTATGTTTACAGTGTTCTGCCTCCATGTATGCCAGCAATGCCAGAAGAGGGCACCAGATCTCATTACACATGTTTGTGAGCCACCATGTGGTTGCTGGGAACCTAACTCAGGACCTCTGGAAGAGTAGTCAGTGCTCCCAATCTGTGAGCCACCTCTCCAGCCCCTGGCTTACTATTTTCTAATGACTGCTTTTGTTGAGATTTCCAAAAGCAAGCGTTCTTGGGTAAGATACACATAAACAAGCATTCTATGGAGTCTTTGATCATTTCGAAGTGTAAAGGGTCCTGAGGTCAGGCTGTTTGGGAAAGGACATGTGAGATGCCCTAGCCCCAGCTCCCCACCTCCCTTTGGGGTGGGGATCTTAAGTGATAGGAAGGATCAGGCAAGGCTGTCTCAGGAGAGGGTGTTGTTCCGAGACGTCCACATGTTAGTTGTTCTGTTACTATCTTGGGAGAAAGACACTCTAGATGGGTCTGGGGACTCGGGCTGGCACACTCAGGTCTCACCCAGAAATACTGACAACATGCCTTGAAGCAGCTCTTCCTGGGCTATAACATGGTCGTCCCCCTTACCCCCTGAAAGTAGGGGCGCCCCCCTAACAGAACTCAGGAGTACATCTCAGAACCACCCAGGGAAGCAACAGTTCTGTCTCTTGTGCAAAGCAGAACCCAGCTGCTCCAGAGCCACATGCAAACCCAGGCACTTCCTTCCCATGGGCGCCTCAGTTCTACTCTAAATAAGGAGCACTGCCCTGTGGGAGGGTGGAGCACTACCCTGTGGAAGGGTGGGGGAGACCGGTGGCCAATCCCTTCCTGTCCTGAGCACTGCCACGTGGGAGGGTGGGGGAGACCGGTGGCCAATCTCTTCCTGTCCTGGACTGGTAAAGGCAATCACCACCATTACAATCATGTCTTCCAAATAAATCTTGTGCCACTACCACCCGGCTCCAAACAAATCTTTTCAAACAATAGGGCCAAGAAACTGAAGGCACTTTGAAACAGCACTATGCTCACCCGTGTCTCACTGTACGCAATGACGGGCTGTTTAGTCAGTGTTCTCTGGCTCTGAAGAGACATCGTGACCACAGCAACTCTTATAAACTGTTCAGTTGGGACCTGCTTACAGTTTCAGAGGCCTCGTCTACTGTCATGGCGGGGAGTACAGTGGCACACAGACATGGCACTAGAGAAGTCACTAAAAGTTCCACATGGGGCTGGAGAGATGGCTCAGAGGTTAAGAGCACTGACTGCTCTTCCGGAGGTCCTGAGTTCAATTCCCAGCAACCACATGGTGGCTCACAACCATCTGTACTGAGATCTGGCGCCCTCCTCTGGCGTGTGGGCATGCATACATCAAGGCAGAATATTGTATACATAATAAATAAATCTTAAAAAAAAAAAAATAAAAGTTCCACATGCAGATCCACAGGCAGAAGAGACACTGGGCCAGGCTTGGGCCCTTGAAGCCTTAAAGTCCAAAGCCAGTGACACACTTTCTCCAACAAGGCCACATCTCCTAATCCTTCTTAAGTAGTGCCAAGCACTCATGTCTACAAGCCTATGGGGACATTTTTATTTATTTATTTATTTTTTGGTTTTTCGAGACAGGGTTTCTCTGTGGTTTTGGAGCCTGTCCTGGAACTAGCTCTTGTAGACCAGGCTGGTCTTGAACTCACAGATATCCGCCTGCCTCTGCTGGAATTAAAGGCATGCGCCACCACCACCCGGCCTATGGGGACATTTTATTCACACCGCCAGCCACACTGTCCATGTGCCTTGCTTTGTGCATAACACACCCTTATCATTCAGTGCAGATGACAGGCCTGTGGTGGCCACGTACCACACCTACTTCAGAGCTGGATGGCAGGCAGGACAGACAGGGTTCGAGGCTGACTACAAAGCCCCTATATCTCTGGAGCACTGGACTGTACATCACTTCCTTCGGCATCAGAACTAGTCAGAGTTCTAAAAGTTAGAACGTGTTACAGCTGGTTCTCAGACTGGCCCCAGGCTTGGAGGCAGGTGGCCTAGTCCCATGTTATACCTCCAGCATGGCAAAATACCAACTAAAGCTGGGACGTGAGAAAGAACTCAGTGAAGTGCCTGCCACCCAAGCATAGGATTCCCTGTGTGTGGCAGCAAGTGGCTGTAATTCCTGCACTGGGTGAGTGGAGACAGGGGGGTTCTTGGAGCTCAAGGGCCACTAATCCAGCAGGATTAAAGAACTCCAGCTTCAATGACAGACCCTGCCTCAAAAAAGTAAGATGGAGAACAATCTAGGAAGACACTTGTGTTTGGTTCCCATACAGATACATGCATATACATTCCATAACAAAAGTAAAATTCCTTTTTCCTTTTTAAGGTAGAATTTTACTCCATAGTTCAGATGAGCTTGAATTTACAGCATTTCTCCTGCCCCAGGTCCCTGAGTTTGGGGATATAACTCTAACTTATTGCTCTGCTTTAGCAAGACTTGAAACATCTTAGAACATCCTCATAGAACCACACTTAGAGCATTGCTGGCCGGGGGTGCTAGTATACCCCTTGAATCCCAGCTCTCAGAAGGCAGAGGCAGGTTCTGAGTTCAAGGCCAGCCTAGTCTACAGAGTGAGTTCAGGACCGAGGTCCCACCTTAAAAAACAAAACACACTCAGAGCAGTGGTGCCTCAGGCCTTTAATCCCAGCAAAGGAATGCAGATCACTGGAGTTGGAGGCCAGCCTCAGAGTGCCAGGACAGCCAGGACTACACAGAGAAATCTTGAATCACACCAATAGAACCCAACACACACAACAACAAAACCCACGAGCATCTCCAAATGCCTACCTTGTTTCAAAATCCATCAGAAAAATATCTCCAAAGCCCAAATCTAAATCTCTGTGGAGCCGTGGTTCTTGGGCTTGTGAGCCCTGCAGACTTACTTGCAAGGTCTCAAGCACGTCATTAGATCCCATTCCACAGATCTTGACACGATCCCAGAGGCTCCAAGTTCAAGGGCTGGGAACACTCTGTTTTGAGTTACCTCTTTGTGATCAAGGATACACCATTTTGTAATTGATTTGGGGACCCCCCTTCTAAAGACTTTCCCAGCCAGTACCCTGTAAATGAGGTGAGAAATTGCTCAGCTTGCAGCTGCAGAAGCTAGGGAAAACCTTGGGTGGGTGGAATCGCAGGCCAGGCCTCTGGACCCGGCTCATGCTTTTACCCAGGGTCCTCCACGGCCTCTTTTGTTTCCTCTGAATGTCAGACCAGGAAAGTTCTGGAAGCACTATCCTGAGAGTAAAAATTCTTAAGGCTAACCCCCCACAAGATGAGAGGGTGGCATTGCCACTTCTCAGCCATGTAATGCTGAGCATGTGGCCGCTGTGCCTCAATCTCCTCCTCTGGAGAGGGGCTTGGGGTCAAGGGTTAATCTGCTCTTCCAGACGACCCTGGCTTGGTTCTCGGCACCCACATAGCGGCTCACAACTCCAGTTCCAGGGGACTCAATGTCACCTTCTGACTTCTGTGGGCACCAGAAATGTGTACGGTGTGGAGGCATACAGACAAAACACACATAAATCTAACTTAAAAACAAACAAGAGACCCTAGTTCACAGGATGCTTCAATTAAATGTTGAGTGGTACAATCATAGCTAATACCTAAAAGGGAGCTGAGAACATTTTGAGTGTCTCCAAATCCTCATTCTACAGATGAGGAACTGGGCATGGAGAGCTCCAGTGAGCTGTCAGATGCAGCGCAGCAGCCAGACTCCAGGACAAATAGCCTTTTGCTCCTGGGGAGCCAAGCTCCACCTCCTCCAGGGCCTGCTGTGCCTCCAGACAGGTCCTTTCGGCCTGCCCACTGTTGTGTTGTGATGGGTTCTTACCACTGGCCCAGCAGACCAGAGGAATAGAACTCAGTGTGCTCCAGAAGCCCTGAGTCGTGTCTGTGACAGCCTCCAGGCATCTCTTCTGAACACAGTGCTCATCCTCCTCCGGTTTCTGGAACTGGAAGCTGTTTTTCCTTCAGCTTCTGCTTAACCCTCTGCACATCAGGTCGCCTACCCAGCTGGGATGGATAAAACCCACGCTGGTGGAGGAAACACTGAGGACAACCTGCTACCTGGAAGAGGCTTCTGGTCTGTGTACTTCACCCCAGCCTGGGAGAGGTGAGCACATATACAAACAGCTTGCTTGACAGATGCCCTAGGCAGCTAGGAGGACACTGGACCATCTGAATCCCAGTTGCCATGGCTACCAAAAGCTGAAACCATTGGCTGCTTGGCCATGGGAACTGACTCAGCTGACCTCTCAAGGTCCCTTCCAGCCCTAGGATTCTACAGTTACCCCCAGCCAGATGACATCACGTCTACTGTGAAATAAGAAGTCTATGACACGTGACACCCGGAATAAAAGGATCCCACTAGACACATCTTAGAGGTCACTTAGACTCACACAGTACTGTCAGTCAGAAGCCCACATTTTCACCTCTGCTATACTGTTAGTGACACCGATCTTTTGTTCTTTTTTGCTTGTTTTTTGAGACAGGGTTTTTCTGTGTAGCCCTAGCTGTCCTGGAACTCTGTAACCAGGCTGGCCTTGAACTCACAGAGATCCGCCTCCCTCTGCTTTCTGAGTGCTGGAATTAAAGGTGTACACCACCACCACCTGGTCAGATACTGGTCTTTTTACTTTAATTTTTTCTAAGACAGGATCTGATGTAGCTAGACTAGTCCTAACTATATAAGTGCTGGGATTATAGAACTGTGCCACCACTGCCACCAAGCCCACTACTGACCAGTAATTTTGATAAAGGTTTATTTCACATGGGGACCAGGGAAGCTTGCTTCACTAGGGGGCGTGTCACGAGCCTTCTAGGAATTAGGAGGAAGGAAGTCATTCATAAATGGGGCAGATATTGAGCTGCAGCTCAGGTTCCTTCTTGCATGTATGTCCCTGGGCCATAGGAACATTGCTCCACAGAGTAGACCACTGTCCCTACTGCCTGACCACACTAAGGGAGACCTCAGGCCTGGCTGTGCACTGAGCCTGGGCAGAGAAGCCTGTGGATGAAGCTGACAGCAGGGCAAAAAAACAGACCAGGACTCATTCATACTTTCAACAAGAGCATAAAATGTCCCTATTCCTGATGCAGAGAGCTTCGTGTTTAAGGGATGGATGGCTGGAGATTATAAAAATCTGCTTCTTGCCTAGGGTGGTAGTGTACAACTTTAATCCCAATACTGGGAGGCAGAGGCTGGTGGATCTCTGAATTCAAGGACAGCCTGGATTACACAGTCAGAAACAGACAACAAAAGCCCCACCTCTTTCAAGATGAAATCAAAGCCTTTATTAAACACTCCTCCTGAATGGCCTACACCCCCAAGACCTGGAACCGCAGAGGTGGACGAGCATCACCGGCTCGACAAGTCAGAAACAACCCAAACGCAGCATCCGCAGAGCTCTGCAGCTCTGTGCCACTCAGACCCTGGGAGCTCTCGGCCAGGAGCCTCTGGGCCTCGTAGTGCTCAACAACGCTCCCTAGCTGCCACTCTGAGTTTAGGAGTGCGCTTTTCTTTCTCTTCTCCAAAGATAAGGGCAGGAGATGGAGGAGACCATCTTCAGTTGTGTGTGGGTTGATTTAAGGCTTTGGCTCTGGTCAGTTGAATACTAAAATACTTTCTGGGAACTCCATCTCCTGAGCTTCCCCTTGGAATAAACGCATTTTCAAAAATGAAAACAGTGAACAAAGATGTGGAGCGGAGCTTCTGCAGAGGACCTGGCCTGTCACGTCAGGATGGTATCATCCACCTGCTCCACGGAGTCCGCCTGACTGGCCAGCTTCTTCAGTGACCTTCGGTTGCATTCATTCAGCGCCTCCAAGCTGGCCACGTCCAGGATCTTGGAGAGTGACTGTGGAAAGATGAGGAGGAGACAATCAGAGTGGACGCCAAGCTAAGACTGAGAGTCCCTGGGGTAGAACGCAGGGAAGGACCAGAGACAACTCAGAAAGCGTCTCCCTGCGCCTTTCCTAAGCTGGGGGACGCAGGCCGCAGTTTTCTGTTAGACAGTGCTGCTGGGGGAGGGCGAAGGGCCTGGCTTGGGGCTCAGATGGGCAGCCCTGCCCAGGCTTCTGGCATACCAAAGAGTCTGTCCCAGGTACCTGAATCTCCACCTGCCCCTAACAACTAACACGCACTGTGGCAGAGAGAACAGGGCTTCGCTGGTCTACTACTGCACAAGGACAGCAGGACAAATGCCAGTCTGTACTGATGGCACTACAGGACGGCCCCCACCTGAAACAGCTCCTCGCCCTGCCTCATCTTGAGCAGGTTCACAATGGCCTGGTCACTATAGGCCCTCACTACAGTGTTCTTGTCCTTGGTGTTGTCAAGAAGAGCCTTCAGGATGGGCTTGATGGTCTGGGGCTCCAGGGGGGGCCGGGGGTCCTTATTTGCCCACCAGATCATCTTCTCAGCAACCAGCCTGATGTCACTAGATGGGTTCTGCAGACACTGTGAGAGGAACACAGGGATATTACAGACTGCTTCTCAGAAAAGCCCAGATCTCCAGAGTGGACACTCCCTCCAGCAGGAAGACCAGACTAACTGTTCCTCCTTCAAAAGTGACAGTATGACAGGGTTCCTTCCCTGGCAGGTGACAGGGTGCCTTCTTTCCCGTCTCATGTAGTGTTGCTAGCCCCTTGGCTCACAACCTGGCCCACATGAGGTTTTCACTTCCTCACACAGGCCATGTTCTTTTCTGCCCAGGTCTTTGATTGTTGTTGATCACACTGTCCAGGATGTGCTCGCCCTGAGATCCTCATTCAAACGGTTCCCCTCACCCTTCAATTCTATCTGATCCAGGCCTTTCTCTGATAGGCCCCAGGGAGCTCATCTGCCTTGTTTATGCCCACACCTTCAGGGTCAAACCCAGCAGACCTTCAGTAAATGAATACTAAGTGAACAGCGAATGCAGGCTCATCTGGTTACAGGCATTCCAGCTAGTCAGCCCCTTTCTAAACTCAGCAGAGGGTGGCTCCTTTCCGGAACCTCATTCAGGGAGGTCTAAGCATAGCAGCACTGTGACTGCCTAGTATGGCCCCTTCCTACTAAAATGTTGATTTGGCTCCGACCTCTGTGCACACTAATGTTTGAGAAGGGAGCTGTCGCAGGGAGAGCCCTGCTGTGACGTCAGGTCACCTGGTGCATTCACCTACTCCCTTATTCCCCAGGACAGCAGAAGTTACAATCCTCTTGCCTCTGACTCCCAAGTGCTGGGATTACAGGCATGTGCCAATACGTAAGGCTCCCTAGCTATCTGACCTACACAACAGCCAGACTGGTAAGTGTCATGCCAGCTAAGGGAAGACAGGCAAGGAGATATTAGAATTCAATTCAATCCCCAGGCACGGGGGCATGTGCCTTTAATCTCAGCACATGGGAGGCAGAGGCAGGCCTCCTTGAATCTGTAGACTGGGTCAGCTAAGGTTACATACTAAGATCCTGTCTTGGTGGCCAGTGAGATGCTCAGCTGATAAAGGAAACTACTGCCAAGGCTGAGGACATGGCCGGACCCTCCAGACCTATGTGGGAGGAGGGAGGAGAGAATGTTCCCTGGCCTCCAGACCACACACACCCCTCCCACCTGCTGCTATCAAAAAAAAAAAAAAAGTTTTTTTTTTTAATTTTTGTTTTGAGCCGGGCGGTGGTGGCGCATGCCTTTAATCCCAGCACTTGGGAGGCAGAGGCGGGCAGATCTCTGTGAGTTTGAGACCAGCCTGGTCTACAAGACCAGGACAGGTTCCAAAACCACAGAGAAACCCTGTCTCGAAAAAGAAAAAAAAAAAAATTTGTTTTGTTTCGAGACAGGGTTTCTGTGTAGCTCTGGATGTCATAGCACTAGCTCTGTAGACCAGGCTGGTCTCAAATTCACAGAGATCCACCTGCCTCTGCCTCCCAAGGGCAGGATTAAAGGCATGTGTGACAAAGGGGTTGTTGCTACCTTGATTTGGAGTCACGGGCCTAAGAATGTGACAAACACTGAGTGTGCAGCGTGAGAAAAGGCACACAGAAGCACTCTGCCATCTCTTCCCAGGCCCCACAGGAGTTCCGCTGTGGGACGATGGTCTGTCCCTATCAACTGTGTTTCAATAATACGCTGACTGGTCAGTAGCCAGGCAGGAAGTATAGGCGGGGCAATGAGGACAGGAGAATTCTGGGAAGAGAAAAAGTCAGTCTGCAGCCATCACCCAGACATGGTGGAAGCCAAACACAGAGCAAGCAAGATGTGACTACCTCGCCGAAAAAGGTACTGAGCCACATGGCTAACACAGACAAGAGTCAATAAGAGCCAGTTCCAGAACAGGTTCCAAAGCCACAGAGAAACCCTGTCTTAAATAAGAAGCCTGAGCTAATAGGCCAATCAGTTTGTAATTAATATAGACCTCTGTTTGCAGGACCAGGTGGGACAGAAGCTCGGACAACAGAGCTCCTCATGAACTGTCCCCACTCACCTTAATGAGGAGGCTGGAGAGTCTGGGTGGCAACTGCCCCCCTCCTGTCTCGATGTGATACTTCATGAGGAAGCCCATGCCTCGGATGCCACTCACGGCAATGGGAATCTGTGGAGAACAGCAAGAGTCACCCAAGAGGAGACACCCACTCATGCCTGGAAGCAGCAGGACCAGGGAAGTGTCCTGCCCCCAGGAACTATAGGCCCTCATGGCCATCTTATCCTGGATTACCCCTCACTGCTCTTATTTAAACATTTGCCAGATGGCAGGGCAAAACGAAGTCAATGGTTGCCAGGAACAAGGATCAGAGATCTGAGCAACAGGGGCTATCATCCTCTTCTAACCCAACATCTCTGCTTTAGATGATTAAACTAGAGACTGAAGGACCCATTCACTCGGCATTTAAGTTAACCAGACACAGTAGAACCCAGGATCTGAACACCCAGCTAGACACAGTGATGGAGGAGGGTCAGGGGAGGACAGGACCGGTTCTTACCCTGTCTGCCACGGCATTGCTGAGGATCATGTCCTGAATCTCATTGCTGTGTTTGCCTGCACAGAGTCTGCTGGGAGCCACATTCACAGCCACAGAGAGCGCCAGGCTCCGGCCATGCCGAACCATCCAGTCAATACCAGATATGTCAGCTGGGCAGAAGGACACAACCGGCATCAACTTGTACTTTACAATACACTCCCATCCTACGATCCAGGGGCTCATCCCCCCACTGAGACCAGGGTGCAGAGTCAAGGAACCAGAAACCCCTGCTTTCATGGCAGTTCTCAGGCTGCTCCTGGCTTGCGGCTACGTTCTATGAACAGCAATAGGCAGGTCTACAGAAAAAAGCACCAGAGACCCCAGTGTGCTCTAGCAACTGGATGCCCAAGGACAAGTGTAGTTCAGGGGCTTCAAAATCCTTCAAGTGTGTGTGTGTGTGGGAAGTGTCCAAGGCTCCCCCCCCCCCCCCCCGGGCCTGTGCAGTGACCTACCCAGCAAGCACTGCTGAAGGACAGTGCTGAGCTCCTCTTCGGTCAAAAAGGCACACAGCTCCCCAAGGCACCCAGCTGAGGAGATCCGAGTATTGTCCTGACAGAGAAGAGAAGGGAGTGACGGAGAGTGTGGCCAGTACCATCAGGTCCCCAAGAATGAGGGCAGGAGAAAGACACTTCGGCTCAGGACTCTGAAACCATCCCCACTCTAGGCATCCCCATTCTTAGTACCGGATTGGGACCCCAGTTCACTACAATGGCTATGAGGTGCACTGCACTCAATTACAGAGAACCCCAGTGTGTGTGCAGATGTTGGCCATCACCACAGCAGCAATAGTCGGCATCGTCACAGCGCCTGGCTTCTCGGGGCCTGAACCCCTCACAGTTAGCATCTCAGCTGCCACAGTGCACGGGACACAAGGGCACAGATGGGCAAGGCCCCAGCACAGACAGTTACAGCAATGGCTCTGGACTCTGCTTCTATAAGCCCCATGCCCAGGGGACTTCCTGCTGTGTCAGCACCTCACAAGGGGGTTTGCTCTAGACAGTCAAGCTTCAGCCACTGGTGAAAACAATAAAGATGGAGATGTGTGTCAGCATGCCGCACACACACTTTTTACAGTGGGAGGGCGCAGCACTGTGGCTTACACATGGTAGGGGAGTGCTCGTTCACTACACCACTTCCGTAGTACCCAAGGGTCAGTGTTTCCTGTCAAAATCAAAGCCAGATATACAAAAGGCTCCTTGCCTGCTCCATAGCCAGCTTACTCCAAAAAAATCAAAAAGGTGATTCAAAGTTAATGCTATCTTGCTAGTAAGTCTAAGTTTGACTGTGTCCCTCCAAACCAACTGTGCTGGCTAGTTTTATGTCCACTTGACACAGCTAGGGTCATCAGGGAAGGCAGAACCTCAACTGAGAAAACACCTCCATCAGACTGGCTGGTAGGCAAGTCTGCAGAGCATTTTCTTAATTAGTAATGGATGCAGAAGAGCCCAGCCCATTGTGGGCGGTGCCACCCTTGAGCTGCTGGTCCTGGGTTCTACAAGAAAGCAGGCTGAGCAGCCATGTGAACAAACTAGGAAGCAGCACCCTCCATGGCTGCTGTATCAGCTCCAGCCTCCAGGCTACTGCCCTGACTTCCTTCAGCGATGGACCATGACATGGGAGAGTAAGCCCAACGAACCCTTTCCTCCCCAAGCTGCTTTTGTCAGGTGTTTGTCTCAGCAGTAGTGACCCTGACTAAGATACAAACCACCAACCAAGTTCAGACTCAATGACTGACAGGAAAACTCAAGCCAGGCTGACCCTTGACTGCCACCTTCAATCTCAGTATAACCTCAGAGAACATGCTGTCAACAGTGTGGGCCTCTGAGCACCAAACACAGAACTGGCTCGGACACCCTTTCTCCATGAGAGCTATCTTAACTTCCACTGTGGAAATGCAAATTCGTCTAAATAGTAACCTTTGCTTGCACTGTGCACAGCCCTCTAAACGCTCTAGCAGACTGTGACCAAAATGACTAGGCACTCCTCCGTGTCCTCAGCACACGCTCAGCAAGCAGTACAGCACCCTCCATGGGTGTGCGCACAGAGTATGAAGCCACATACGCCAGGCTTTGCTAGCTCACACCTGCAGCACCAGCAGCAAGGAAACGGAGGCAGCAAGATCACAAGCTGGAGACCAGCCTGGGCTACTTGCAAAACCTTATATCAAAAAAGGACTGGAGAGATGGCTCAGCGGTTAAGAGCACTGACTGCTCTTCCAGAGGACCCGGGTTCAATTCCCAGCACCCACATGGCAGCTCACAACTGTCTGTAACTGCCGGGCGGTGGTGGCGCACGCCTTTAATCCCAGCACTTGGGTGGCAGAGACAGGCGGATCTCTGTGAGTTCGAGACCAGCCTGGTCTACAAGAGCTAGGTCCAGGACAGGCTCCAAAACCATAGAGAAACCCTGTCTCGAAAAACAAAACAAAACAAAACAAAAACAAAAACAAAAAACAACTGTCTGTAACTCCAAGGTCTGACATCTTCACATAGACATACATGTAAGCAAAACACTAATGACAAAATTAAGAAATTTAAAAAATTTGTTAAAAAAAAAACCCAAAAAAACAAAGATGGCTCAGTAAGTGAAATGCTCACCATAAAGCCACGAGTTCAGACCCTAACACCCACACACAGTGCTGTTAGGTAGAGACAGGCGAACTTAAAGGATTCACTTGTCAGTCAGTCAAGCCCAAAAGGGGAGCTCTAGACTCAGTGAGCAACTCTGCCTCAAAAAAATTAAGGAAGACACAATCCTGAAAATGTCTCTGTCTCTCTCGGTCAGTCCTACAGGGCTGTCTGTGGGAGGGAAAACAGAAAGGTCTTCCCATGGACTTACCACCCTCACAGATCTGCCACAGTGAAGGAAACCAATGGAACTGAATACAACCAGAAACCCCAGGTCCCTATAAATTGGTAAGAGCTTGGCCATGGATAAATCTTACCCTCTGTAACTACTAAGACCTTTTACAAGGATGGTGCGGGACAATTCTGTATTATGTCAATTATGTTTTAAATAAACGCTGATTGGCCAGTAGCCGGCAGGAAGTAGAGGCAGGTGAAAGAGAACAAGAGAATTCTGGGAAGGAGGAAGCTCATTCCACCCCAGTTTTATCCAGACACCGAAGGAGCAGGATGTGACCTGCCCTGCTGAAAAAGGTACCGAGCCATGTGGCTAACATTGATAAGAATAATGGGCTAATATAAATTATAAGAGTTAACAAGAAGCCTGAGCTAATGGGCCAATCAGTTTAAAACTTAGGGAGACTGCTGTGATTTTCTTTGGTACCTAACAACTGTGGGACCCGGACAGGACAGAAACCCCAACAAGAAGCCCTCTTGTTACACATGCATGAGATGATGTTTTTCCAGATAGCAGCAGGGGGCCCCTGAAGAATGCCTGTCTGTCTCCTGGAGCAGTATGTTTTATAGAGGGGAACACAGAGGGAAAGCAACTGAAGCTGAAGTAACTGGTGAAAGGTCCGGTGATTAAGCTGCTTTACCCACAAGACAGACAGAGTGGGCTGCACTAGGCTCAGTGAGGACACTTGCTTAGCACGCACTAGACCTTGGTTTGATGCCCAGCACAGTCAAAACAACAAAACTATGAACTCCAGAAGCATCAGTACCAAGCAGGGAGTCAGCCTACTGTCTCCACCAGGTAAAAATACACTAGGAAATGTGTCCACGTTCATAAGGTAGCTGACAACCGAGAAAAGAATATGCTACGGCTTTCGTGTTGATTTAGTTTTCTTTCAGGAGTATTTCCAACTTCTTTCTTGCTAAGACAAAATCTCAGGAGACCTGGGGGACCCCAGCACAGCCTCCAACCGCCACCCACTCTCATTGCTCAGGCATTGGGGCTGAGGGGTTGGATCCCATGCCTCGGGCAGTCTCGGCAGTCACTCCTGCCACGGGCTGCAGAGGAGACTGGGGACAGCTGAGGTAGCCTGGGAAGCTTAAAGGGCTGAGAAGGTGGCAGCCCAAGACTCCCTGATCCCTCCCAGTCTGACTGAAAGTGGCAAGTCCTGCAGTAAGGGCAGGGTAACGCCATACAATGTGGAGAAAAGAACTTAGAAGCAACAGAACTCCCAGTGTAGCCTCTGATCCCAAGTCATACCTCATCATGTCCCAGCATGCTTAGCAGAAGTGAGACAATGTTTTTCCGGATGGCAGCATCCACTTTGGCACCTGCACCCTGAATCACAAACCTCAGGGCCTGCAACATGGTATCTCTAGAGAAGAAACACACTGCCTTAACCCCAGGCTCCCACATCACTGCCTCCCGCCTCTCAACGCCTGCGAGCCCTGCTCCCGAGCGGCACTCTACCTCACACCTGGGTCCTCCATCACACGGATTCCATTGAGCAGCTCTGTGAAAAGGGGGTCCACCTTGATGTGGATAGAAATGAGTTTCCCCAGTGCATCCGCAGCCTTCAGGCGCACGCCCCGGTTAGAGTCCTGCAGGGCTTTGGTAAAGGTGGTCTGAAGCTGAGGCAGGAAGGGCTTCAGGGCAATTCCAACCTGTGGGAGAAACCCATACCCAAGAGTCACCATTGTGGTATACTGATGACATGAACATGACAACCAGGACCACCAGGAGCTAGCCAAGCTCTCACACAGCTCAAAACAGGTGTGATTCAAGAACACCGGAAAGCTTGCTTGGAGGCATCCCTTTTCAGCATTCAAAAGGGGAGTAAAGGAGGTAATGGCAGCTCTTTCACAGGCCTGGCTATGGGAGGCTTTAGCTTAGTGGCATCCCAGTCCAAAGGACAAGCAAGGGCTGGTTGAGCAGGTGAGAAAGCAGCTCAAAGGTCACATGAGGCTAAGGTACCATAGCCACAGAGCTACAGGAGGACTTTGCAGTGACCCAGTGCAGCATCTATGGTCCAACCCCCTCTGCTCCCATAGGACACCCAGTGCAGTGTCTATGGTCCAATCCCCTGCTCCCATAGGACACCCAGTGCAGTGTCTATGGTCCAATCCCCTGCTCCCATAGGACACCCAGTGCAGTGTCTATGGTCCAATCCCCTGCTCCCATAGGACACCCAGTGCAGTGTCTATGGTCCAATCCCCTGCTCCCATAGGACACCCAGTGCAGTGTCTATGGTCCAACCCCCTCTGCTCTGAAAGGACATCTCACTTTGGTCTCCCACAGACAGATCTGTTCTCCAGGACCCAAATGGAACAAGCTCCTAACTCACTTGCCTTGGCCAGCAAGAGGCTGAGTGTCTCCAACAGAGCTGCCTTTACATTCCAGCTGAACCGGTCTCCAAGGATGCGAATCAGGGGGCCAGTGATGCTGACCACAGATGGCCTCAGGGCATCAGCTGATGTCAGGCGGATCACCAAACCCAAGGCCTTGGCTGCTTCTTCCTTCTGCTCAGGACTGCCAGTGAGGACTCCTTCCCGCAACACTGGAAGGATGGAAGTCACTCCCTGGCAAGAGAACCAGAACTGAGAGACCAGTCCAAATGCCCCAGGCCCACAGGTTTCCCACCTAACACAAGGCACTCCCGACAGTTTATAAAGGGGTTGGATCAGGGTCACTGCCAAGAGGGTGAGCTGACTAGAAGACAAACGACCCAACAAGGCTGCTAACAGGAAACATACGGCTGCTACGTCTGACCTACTGGCTCTGGCAGAGATGGCTTCATAATGTAACCAAGAGCACTGTGAACCCAGTCATGGGAGGCCGCCACAGAAGACACAACAGTCCGTTGTCTGCAAAGATGCCCATCATATGGAGCACAGCAGACGGACCACTGCGGCGCCAGCTCCCTGTGCCGCCAGGCTTCAGCTCACCTTCTTGGGCAGGCAGAAGCCTGGGACATGCTCGCCTTTGCTCTCGTTGCCTATGAACCGGATTTCCTTATGCAGCTCTTCTATCAGGGCCAGCTGGTTACCCGCGTCCAGCTTCTGCAAGGATTGGAGGGAAGCATCAGTGAGGCACAGCCCTTCCTTCTCAAGGCATGGGCCAAGGAGGGAGAGGGAGATAAGACTGGCCACAAACGTGCCAACGCTGCAGCGAGTAACAGTGATGACAACTTCATGCCTGAACCTCTGTTCATGACTGGAGTTTGAAGCCTACGGAGTGATACAAACCTGTAGTCCCAGCACTTACTTCCTAAGTGAGGTGGGAATACTGCTTGAATCTAAGAGACCAGACTGGGCAACAAGACTACAAACAAAAGCAAACACAAAACAGGAGCTGGGGAGCCTACAACATTTTGCAACCATAAGACAGTTCTGGGGTCAGCAGTCCCCTCCCTCACCTTGGTGATGGCATTGAGGGCATCCCAGCTCTCCTCCAGAACCACAGGACTGGAGTCATTGAAGAGGCGGATCAAGCCCGAGACCAGGTTCCGAAGGTGGCTGGTGTAGTCGGCTTTAGAGCGGGAGCAGTAGATGTTGAGGATGATAGCAGCGGCCTGCCGCATGCCCACCTCGGGGCTGCGAGTGGCTTCCAACAGGTCCTCAATAATGATGCGGTGTCCAGTGTCATCCTCCACTGAGAGGATCACAGCCTGACAATTGGCCATCTCCTGAAAACCACAAGGACATGTGTGCTGAGCATGGAGTCTCGGGCAGGCAAGGAGGCTGCAATGGCTGTTGAAAAGCTAGAGGAGCACATTTGCCACCCTACCAGCTGCTCATCTGGAGTCCCGAGCTTCTCCTTCAGGGCCAACATGACTGCTGGGAGGATCACACCAAGATGACGGGTCAGAGCATCGCCTGCCACAGACGAAAGGAAAGCCAGCACCCGGGTATTGACAGGTGGCGTTGTCAGCTGGGGGAATGATGACAATATCAACCTAGTGAAGACTGGACCTGCTTAGTGCCAGGCTCAGACTGGGTTCTAGGACAGCCCGCTCCCCTGCTCTGACCCAAGGGAACCTACTCCCCTGCTCTGACCCAAGGGAGCCCGCTCCCCTGCTCTGACCCAAGGGAGCCCACTCCCCTGCTCTGACTCAAGGCCTGCTCCAATACATATTGAGAGACAAGGGAGCATCTGAGCTCATTGCATCTATTTCTCCTGACTCAAGATCTGTGTGTGCACAGGAGGCCCTGGAATAGGGGTGTGTACATGTGTGGGGATGTACCTTGGGCACCAGGTAGGGCAGCACCACACGGCTCTTAACAGCCATAACCTGCTTCAGACCGTCCAGGGCAAATTCTGACACCTCCTCGTCATCCTGCAGAGAAACATGGGGATGACTGGGGAGCTGTCAGCACCCCTGCTGTCAACTGCCTCCTCCACTTACCTCCTTGCCTCCACATTTCCTTACTGTCCAAGGACAGGCACAAAGTCACATCAGACTCCCCTGCAGAGCCCAGATTCCTGCTGCGTTGGCAGTCCCCCCGTGCTTCACTGTTATACAGACAGTAAAGGCCACACTGCTAAGTGTGGGATCCACTCACCAGCTGCTTCAGGAGAAACGGGAGAATGTCCTCCAAAGCCTGGTGGCCAATGGTGGAGTGCAGCTGCTCAAAGGTCTTGGCTGCCGCCTCTCGGACCTCCTCTAGGGGATCACATAAAGCCTTCCTCGCCGTGGGCACAAGGGACTCAGAGAAATACAGCACCTAAAACAATGCAAGCACAACTAAACCCATGTAGAACCAACAAGGGGAGCTGACTAGGGGCCCAAACTCAGGCAAACAGATGCCCTCTGCTGGACGGGTCTATTAGCTCTAATAATAAGAAACCAAAGTGAGGACAGAGAGAATATCCCTCACCTAGACTTAGCAACTATAAAGCTCACGATCATCACGAGTAACAGGGACTTCCCATCTTCTACAGGACTTGATGGACCCTGGCAAGGGCCCTGGGCTCTGCTCTCCAGCTCCCAGACAGTTTTGCTCACCTCTTGGAAAGCCAAGTCCTCAGTCTGAACTCTGCTAAAAATGTTTAGTCTCTAACAGACCAGCTGGGGGCTCTGTGCCCAGGAAACACAGCCTCCTGCCCCTGCCACCTTCTCACACTGAGGTGTTGGTGAAGTGACAAAGGGGCACACCTGTAGCAATCTCAAGAGTGGGAGAGTCATCCACTGGAGGCACAGTCTACACACGGCGGGCAATATGCTGCTGGTAACAGCCCCTCCAGTGAGGCCAGTGCCCTCCCCAGAGCATGTCAGCAGTCACTCACGCTGCACGGGCTGCAGGCCCTGTAAAGATACTCACAGCGTCCCGGCTGGTAGACTTCATGATCTCACTCAGACCGATACACACACCCTGCCTCTCATCGCTCTTCTGAGACCTTAGACCTTCCTCAAGGATGGGGATGATCTCAGGGAGGATCTTCTCCCCTAGCTTCCGGACCAGATCTCCCAGTGTCCTTGCTGCAATCTGTCAGCAAAGAAGTGGCCGCACATCAAATGTCTGCAAATCCAAGGGTACCCAGAGAACAGTTCTGGAACAATGGCCCTGAGCTCGCAGGTTTCATCTGAGGCACCTTCCCAGGAGATGCTGCATACACAACAAAGGAAAGCCACTGCTGGCATCATGGCCCTCGCCTGTAACGCCAGTGTGGAGGAGGCAGAGGACTGTGAGTTCAAGGTCAGCCTGAGCTAGTGATTCTGTTTAAACCAAAACAAAAGAGAATAAAATAAAATGGGCTGGATGGATGGCTCAGTGGTTGAGAGTACTCCTCCCAGAACAGCCAAGTTTGGTGCCCTGCACCCAATATCAGGTGTCTCACCATTGCCTGCAACTCCAGCTCCAGGGGATCCAACACCCTCACCTGGTTTCCGTGGGCACCTACACCCATACTCACATACTCACACACAGACATAACACTCACCCATACTTTATTTTTTTATTTTATTTTTTTTGGTTTTTCGAGACAGGGTTTCTCTGTGGTTTTGGAGCCTGTCCTGGAACTAGCTCTTGTAGACCAGGCTGGTCTCGAACTCACAAAGATCCGCCTGCCTCTGCCTCCCAAGTGCTGGGATTAAAGGCGTGCGCCACCACCGCCCGGCTCCATACTTTAAAAATAAAAAAAAAAAATAATAATAAAATAAACCACAATCCTATCTTCAGGGAAGCGTGGAGACCAGTCATGGTGGTCTAGACTGTAATCCTAGCACTAGGGATGCTGAAGGAGGAGGAGGATGAGTTTTGGGGCTAGCCTACACCATCCTTGTCCCCAAAATAAATCACAAATAGTAGTAAACATATAAAACTAGGTCAGCCTTACATACAACTATCAGCACAGGCATGTCAGCCTTACACATGACCATGAAGCTCATCGAGAACACAGGGAAATCCAACCATCTCAGCTCACTCAGCACAGCCCAGGGCTTTTGCTCAAAAGGAACTAAATTTGGGGCTGGAGAGATGGCTCAGCGGTTAAGAGCATTGTCTGCTCTTCCAAAGGTCCTGAGTTCAATTCCCAGCAACCACATGGTGGCTCACAACCATCTGTAATGAGGTCTGGCGCCCTCTCCTGGCCTGCAGGGATACACACAGAACACTGTAAACATAATAAATAAATAAATATTTTTTTTTTTTTTAAAAAGGAACTAAATTTGTAACAGATTATTTGGGAAAAAATATTAACTTCATCTTTGAACTCATACAAACCTTTCTTTCGTTTATTTTTTGGTTTTTCGAGACAGGGCTTCTCTGGGCAGCAGCCCTGGCTGTCCTGGAACTCACTCTGTAGACCAGGCTGGCCTTGAGCTCACAGAGACCCTCCTGCCTCTGCTTCCCGATTGTTGGGGTTAAAGGGGTGCATCAGCACTGCCCAGCTACAAACTCTTCTTTAAAACTAAATACACAGAGCACAGGTTGAAGGAAATGATCAGTCCAGACTGGGCACTTCCTCCCAGCCACTGATCCCTGTCTCTCTCTGCCCAGCACCCGTTTCCTCTCATGCGGTGCTTGCTCCTCCCTGGCATGCCACTCTCCACAACAGCCTTCCATAGGCCATGTCTTATCGTGGGGCCTCTGCAGCTAAAGCAGATCCATGGGGCAGTTTTTGGAGTTGTCTTTCCCACCTCTCTGGCTAGTCAGTGCTTTTTTTTTTTTTTTTTAATTATATTCATTGGCGTTTGAGGGAATGGGGTCCACTGGAACTTGAGTTTCAGACAATTATGAGCTGCCATGTGGATGCTGGGAATTGAACCCGGGTCCTCTGGAAGACCAGCCAGTTCTTAACTGCTGAGCCATCTCTCTGGCCTTAGTCAGTGCTTATTAACTGTTCATCTTCAAATACCACTTTTCTAAGAAGTATTTGCTAAGCCCTCACTGGGCCGTCCTTACTGTGGGCATGAGTGTGAGTTGCATTTATCACAAGCACACCTGACACGTGCATGTGAGTATCTGATTAATACACATCTCATTAACAAGAATAAGGAGGGAGGTGCCTTTTCTTCTGTGTCCACAGACACTAGGCCACAGCATGGTGCACAGTAAATATTTGCTGAATGACTAAATATATAAATGTTCCCGTTACGTATGGGACACATGTATCCCCCCTCAAACTCTGTAAATCCAGTTCCCCAGGCTCTGGGTCCAGCAAACTCACCGTTCTCTTATCTGCACATGTACTAGCCAGAAAACCCAGCAGGAGGCCAAAGAGAGTGGGCAGGATCTCGCGCAGCGTGCGGGGGGTGTTGGAAACGACAATCTTCCACACATGCAGTGACGCCTGCCTCACCACCAGCTGGGTGTCTGAGCGGCCCATGTAGAGCCCTGCCAGGACCCGGTTCCGCCGATCAACCCCCAGGGCAGTGATGATTGCCTGTAACACAGGGTGGTGAGGCCTCCAGAGCACGGCATCAGGCCATTGCTCCCATAAGCACAGGAAGGAACTCAATGCCAGGCCCTCACCTTGTTAGACTGAGCAGTTCCAAAGTTATCATCCTCTGAGGCTGTCTCTGTGGTCATTTTCCCAGTGACCCCGGAGATGTGAAACAGGAGGTCCCCAAGGAGTTGAACAGAGCTGAATCTGAAGTCAAGAGCAGACTCATACAATAGATTCAAGGGACAGTATTAGGGTCTGACCCAGTACTACACAGACTTAAGACTGCCAGGAAAGGTACTCAACATCCACGGTGGCTATCTCAGAATGGGACCGGAAGATAAGCTTCATCTGCTCACACTACCTCATGCATTTCCCAAGTTTTCTACTAGTAAGCAAGGTACTTCAGTCATGAAGAAGGGCTGGTGCCACCATGGCACAGCCCTTGCCCAACATGTAGAATATCTTGGGTTCAACCCCCTGGACCACAAGGCAAAAAGAATAAACTTATTTTTAAAGTATGTATAGAGAGGCTTGAGAGATGGCTCAGCAATTAAAAGGGCACTGACTCTTACAGAGGACCCAGGTTCAATTCCCAGTACCCACACGGTGGTTTACAACCATCTGTAATTCTCTCTTGTTTCAGGGGGTCCAATGCCCTCTTCTGATCTCTTTGACACCAGGCACACACACGTGGCAAAGACATACACACAGGTAAAATACTCATGCAAATAAAGAGCATGTGAGACACAGGCATGATGACGACTTCAGGGGTGGAAGAAGGAGGATTGGGTCTGTGGCTAGCTTGGGGGTCCACAGTGAGTTCAAGACTGCCCTAAGCTACATACTATCTCAACAAAACAGGGGCTGGAGAAATGGCTCAGCGGTTAAGAGCACTGACTGCTCTTCCAGAGGACCTGGGTTCAATTCCCAGCACCCACATGGCAGCTCACAACTGTCTGAAAATCCAGTTCCAGAGGATCTGACACCTTCACACCAATGCACATTAAAAAAAAAAAAAAAAGAACAAAACTATCTCAACAAAACAAATCAAACCCAACCAAAGTTTTCTGTATGCATAGTCTCTATTCTTAAATCAACTCCAATTTCTTGGACAATAAACAAAGCTTCGGTTGGGCGATGCAGCTCAGCAGTGGAACACTTGCTGGAATGTGAGACCCTGGACTCCATGCCCAGTACTGCCAAAGCCAAAGGCAGAAACATACTATAGCCATCGTGGACATGGATGTGATGCCCACTTTGCTGGCTGTAGGCACAATTTAGCAACCCTCTGTATAGCACTTTGAGCACTTTACTAAATGCAGTTTTTGAATAAATTCCAGAAGTAGAATTTTAAAATAAAAGATATTCTCAATTAAAAATCTCAGTAGAGGGCTGGAGAGATGGCTCAGCGGTTAAGAGCATTGCCTGCTCTTCCAAAGGTCCTGAGTTCAATTCCCAGCAACCACATGGTGGCTCACAATCATCTGTAATGAGGTCTGGTGCCCTCTTCTGACCTGCAGGCATACATGCAAAACAGGATATTGTATACATAATAAATAAATAAATATTTAAAAAATCTCAATAGAAACTATAGAGTTAATAGGGAGAATGTGCTGTTGCTGTTATTTTGTTTTTTGTATTTTTGAGATAGGGATTTTCTGTGTATCCCTGGCTGTCCCGGACCTTGCTCTACAGACCAGACTGGCCTCAAACTCACATTCGCCTGCCTCTGCCTCCTGAGTGCTGGGATTAAAGGTGTGCACCACCACCTGGAACAGGATAATGTTTTCAAAGCAACCCAGAATAAAGACTGCTACAAAGTTGGGCATGGTGGTGGAAACCTGCAATCCAGCATCAGACAGGCAGGAAGACTCCAAAATTGAGGCTGGTCTGGCTACAGTGAGTTCTAAGTCAATCAGGGAGACTTTGTCTCAAAAATCAGGACAAGGAGCCAGAGATATCTCAATTGGTGAAATACTGGCATGAGGGCATGGGTTTAATCCCTTATACCCATGCAAGAATCCAAGCAGATCCCTGGGCTGGCAGCCTAGCCTCATCAGCAAGCCCCAGGTTCCAGTGAGAGATTCCCTCCCAAAAACCAAAGTGGGTGGTTCTTGAAGAATGAAACCCAAGGTTGACTTCTGACTCTCTCTCTCTCTCTCTCTTTTCTCTCTCTTTTCTCTCTCTCTCTCTCTCTCTCTCTCTCTCTCTCTCTCTCTCACACACACACACACACACACACACACACACACACGAGAAGGAGGAACCAACTCTGCTACAGGAAAACAAGAGTGATAAGTTGTCTAAAAGCAAAGGTGTAGAGAAAGTTGAGAGTTCTCAACAACATGAACTTCTCAACTGGTGTTTCTGAGAATCAGAGCCGGAGCCACTGGGCCTTTTGGTCCCACTTCTTACCGTATTCTCCAGAGGTCATCAAAGAGGCCTTGCTCCAGCTGTGGCAGTAGCAGGGCAATGGCTGTCTCAGCGTACATGGAGATGACCCGTTGGCCTGCACGTAGGGCAGTGTCACGAACAAACTCATTCTCATCAGCCAGAGCCTAGACATGCAGAGAGCAATCAGCCAGGACTGCCTCTTCTGGGCACCCAGACCCAAAGGAAACTGGGCTTTCTGAGGAGCAGGATGGCCCCAAGCTAGCTCAGGAGAGCAGTAGCATCCTCCTCATTTCCTCCCTCCTTGGCAGCGTCACTGGTACCTACTTTGAGGATACAAGGGATGATGGGTCCCACATAAGGAGTAAACTTGTCCCCAAAGGTGATGGGCAGGTAGTTGAACATCATAATGTAGCCATCTCGGACATGGGGTGCGATGTCCACTTTGCTGGCTGTAGCCACAATTTCTGGCATCAATTTCTCCAACTTCTCTACTCCTAAGCCAGCCATTACCTCAGCCAACCCTGAAGGACAAGAAAGAAATCAACTCACTAGACTGGAAGCCTGTTAAGATATCCCTGATGGTCCCTGGGCATGCTCTGGTCTCACCTTGAGCAGCGCCAGAACGATCTACAGAGCTCTGCTCATATGTCAGCGTCTCCATCAGCCACGGTAGCAAGTCCTCAAAGCACGACTCCCCCATGCCCTTCACCATGGCCCCAAGAGCCTTTGCAGATACTGTACGCACCTGTCATGTAAGCAAGAACAGAGGTGGTGAGGAGATGCAGCTCAGGGAGGCCCACACAGAAGCAGGGAAGACCCTGGTCTTCCCCTGCTCTGAAAGGCACTCACATGGTCTGGTGGGAATTTCTAGACACTGGGCTACACCCAGACTCACCTCAGGGACAGGGTCCAAGAGTGAGGCTTTCAGGCCAGGTGTCACACTGGGCAGGTAAGGAGCCAAGTCCTATAACAACATAAGATGCGATTCAGGCAGAGACCCAATTCCTGTCTTCTCCAGGCCCTGTTCTGCCGTGGACCCTGACGCTGCCCTTCTGCTGACAAAGAGCAAGAGGAGGACCTCACAGCTCACAAAATGTCTGGGTAACTGTGCAGTCCACCTCTTCTGATTGTTTCCTTGCTGGAACTAGCTGCTCAGGGCAACACACAACGGTCACCCCACCTTGCTTAGCAGGTCAGTGCAGCAGGAGCTCTCCAGCTCTTTCTTGGGGCCACTGCCGCCCTGGCCCTGTAACCCTCAGAAAAGTATCTCTAGCACTTTGCTGACAGAATTTCATTTCATATTTCCTTTTTTATCTTAAAATGTTTGTCTCCTTTTGTAGCATTCAGATTTAGGGAATAATCTTCAAAACAGAAAATGTCAGGGCTGGAAAGATGACTTAGTGGTTAAGAGCACTGACTGTTCTTCCAGAGGACCTGGGTTCAAGTCCTAGCACCCACATGGCAGCTCACAACTGTCTGTAACTCCAAGATCTGACATCCTCACACAGACATACATGTAGCAAAATACCAACGCAAATAAAATAAAAATTAATTATAAGAAAAAACTACCCAAACAGAAAATGCCTTATGGTGCCAGCAAGGTGGCTCAATGGGTAAAGGCGCCTGCTGCCAAGACTGAGAACATGAGTTTGATCCCCAGGACCCACATGGTAGAAAGAGAAAACCAACGCCTTCAAACTGTTCTTTGACTTCCATATTTGCATGGAAGTGCATGTACACACACACACACACACACACACACCGTATTAAAATGCAACTTAAAAGCTAAAAAATAAAAATAAATTGAAAAAATTAAAAATACAAAATTTTTAAAAAGCTAAAAAATAAAACTGCAAGGCATGATGGCATATGCTTTTACTCTCTGGCACTTCAGTGGTAGAGGCAGACCCTGTGTTGAGAGAGTGAGCGAGAGAACTATATACTGTTCTTATTTACTTATTTATTTATTTATTTGGGACAGGGTCTCACTATGTAGCTGTGGCTGGCCTGGAACTTACTCTGTAGACCAAGCTGGCCTTGAACTCCCAGAGCCCTGGGATTAAAGGTGTATGCCACTATGTCTGGCTTGCAATAGCTCTTAAAATAGGAAAAACCAAAACCAGCTCCCCTCCATCAGGAGATACTACTACAGGACAAGTAGTTTATGTAAATTATGGCACAGAAACTTGTTGGGATATTATATACTACTAAATTATTATTATGGAGGAAACTTATTGTAACTTAAGAAACGATATTCAGGAATGCCATGTTCTGTTTCTGTCTGTCTCTGTCTGTCTGTCTCTCTCTTCCCCTGATCCTGCTATGTAGCTCTGGCTGGCCTAGATTTGTCATGTAGACCAGGCTAGTCTTGAACTTCTGGCAATCCTCAAGCCTCCGACTCCTGAGTGCTGACTGTAAAAGCACGTGCCATCACACTTGCAGTAACGTGGCAACATCAACATGCTCTCGTGTTAGAGGAGACCTGTGGCATTTTGTTGCTCTGTTCCTGATTTCCTTCCTGAGACAGGGCATTCCATGTAATGCACACCAGGCAGACCTCTGTGAGTTCGAGGCCAACCTGGTCTACAGAGAGTGTGCCAGGACAGCCAGGGCTTCACAAAGAAACTCTGTCTTCAAAAACAAACAAACAAAAAAAAAGCATTTTATGTGTGTGGATGCTTTCCCTGCATGTACACCTGTGCATCACAGTCTCAGAGGACTGACCTCCCTGGAACTAGAGTTAGATGTTTGTGAGCCACCATGTGGGTACTAGGGATCGAGTCCAGGTCAGGCCTCTTAACTGCTAAGTCAGTGGTTCTCAATCCTCCTAACGCTGCAACCCTTTAATACAGTTCCTAATGTTGTGGTGACCCCCGACCATAACATTATTTTGTTGCTACTCCATGACTGTAATCATGCTACCTTTATGAATCATAATGTAAATATCTGATTTGTGACCCCTGCGAAAGGGTTGGTCATTCAAACCTTCCACCCACAAAAGGGTCACGATCCACAGGTTGAGAACCACTTGTGCTAAGCCATTTCTTCAGCCCCTGGGATTTTTTTAATCCTTGCCTCAGTTTCCTGAGTGCAGAGATTGCAAGTACACATTAAACATACAGTTTTAAGGTTTTTAATTTCCTAAATCGTCTGAAACAGAAATAACTCCACTTAGCTGTGTAGTGGTGGTGCACACCTTTAATCCCAGCACTCGAGAGGCAAAGCAAGAGAATCTCTGTGAGTTTGGGACCAGCCTGGGGTACACAAAGAACACCTGTTCTGAATACCCCTCACCCCACACCTAAAAAAAAGAACTCCACTTTAACTTCTTTTGAGTATCAAGGCAGAGCTGTGATGGATGGCAAAAATCACAAATACAAACTCCCCAACTACACTTAATTCTTCTTTGAGGCTGTAGAAGCACATACTCCCAATCAGGGAACACTCCAATGAAGGAAAATTCCAGCTGCCTGTTGAACTCTCCTGAAAGGTACGAGGGAAAGGCAGCCTGTCTTCTACCCAGTCTGTAGCAGAGATTTCCACCTCCCACCCTAAATGGCCCAGGGTTTCCTGCAAACATAAGCAGAGACAATGCCCACATCCTTCCATATTTGCTGTAGACTGGGACCTCATACCCTAAGCCAGCTGGGCTACTACCTTCTGGTCTGTCAGGGAGTACATGTTGCCAATAATTTGTGCTGCCATCTTCCGCGTGTCTGTGGAACGGTCCTGAAAGGCTCTCTGGACAATAGGCATGATGAGCGCCAAGGACGGGGCGTCAATGAAGTGAACAAACTTGGTGTCCAGCAGGGTCTGCAGGCATTTCTGAGTCTTCCTTGATGGGTCCGTCAGGGCGTCCAGCAGGACCGGGGCAATGGCTGCATGTCACAGAGGAGAATACTAATCTGTACAAGTCTGGCAAGCGGCAGAGCCTTAGGGAGAGCAAGAAGACTAGGTGCCTCAGCTGGGGAAGGAACTCCTACTCCCTAGGAAGTGTGGGGCTGGCCCTCTACACCGCAACCGTGACTGGACAGAACATCATGGACTAGTTTCAAGAAATGAGCTGCAGCCAGTGCTGAGCATGTGCATATATCCACACAGACATAGGCATTAAAAATAATACAAAGAAATCTGGACGATGAACAGGCATGTGGCACACACCTGTCATCCTAGTACTTATGGGCTAGAGGCAGGAGATTGTTAAGTTTGAAGCCAGCCTGGGCTACATAGTAAGACCTTGTCACAAAACAAAACAAAGCCAACACAGCTTTGTGGTATACCATTCATCTGGCACGGCCAAGGCCCTAGGTTCCATTCCCAAAACACAAATATACTCGGTCACAAATCGTTTCATTTTCTCATGAAAACATACATGTCTAATAATTTCATGGCTGAACTACATGTACCAGGCACCAGTACTCAGAGTTTAAGCTTAAAATGATGCAAGTGATGTGTCAGTCAGTGTGGATGGCTGGGCTTTGTTGCCAGCATTCAGTATCTTCCCAGCCCTCAGAAAGAAACACACTGTGGGCTGGGATGTTGCTCAATTGGTAGAATCCATGCTTAGCATGCACAAAACCCTGGAATCAGTGCTCACATGCCTATAATCCTGGGACTTGGGAGGTAGAAGCAGGAGGATCAGAAGTTCAAAATCATCCAACAATGTTAGTCTGCACACATAGGCCAGCCTATGCCAGAGACCAAAAATCACACTAAAGGATACATCTGGGCCAGTGAGGGGGCTCTGTCAGTAAAGGCACTTGCCACCAAGCCTGAACTAAGTTTAATACTCAGGATGCGCATGGTGGAACTATGGAGGGAACTGATTCTCATTAACTGTCTGCTGACTTGCACACATGTGCCACTGTACACTTGTGCCTACATACAATCATACATACATACATATAACACAAAAATATTACTAATTCCTTTAATTAAAAAAATAGAAAACATGGCTAATTCTTTTGCCTGATGGAATGAGAAGAGAGTTCCAAAAACCAAGGCTCCAGACGGTGCTGATGAGCTGCAAGCTGCCTCCCAGCTCAGTCAAGTGCACAGGATTTCACAGAGCTGGGCATCTCCTGATGTCCCTAGCTATGAAGCCAATGACAGGTGCTCCAGACCAGTGGGAGAACAAACTGTTTCCAAATTCCCTTCAATTGTTTAGTCTAAGGAAAGGGCTTCCCAGCAATAAAGGTTATTTCACCACAGACATATTTGTCCTCAGAGGGCAACAGTCTTAGCCGACACTCCCCAGAACATCCTAGAGAAGGTAGTGGGTGAAGTCAGGTAAGTGCCCCATGGGAAAAGCATACCCAGGATCTCTGGATTCCTGATGACAGAGCCGATCTGCCTGAGTGCCTGCTGTCCAGCCTTCTGCACTTTGACGTGGGAGTCTGTCAGCACCTCTGTGAGCTTGGGCACAATGTTGGGTAGGCAGGATGACAGCTGCTTGGGAGCACAATACGCCATTGCCCCAAGAAGCTCTACAGACCCTGTAGACAGAGGACACAAGTCAGCACTGGTCAGCAAGACACCTGCTGGCTAGAGTGGGGAGGGATACCCAGCTTGCTTCTCTGCAGACTCTTCAGGCCCTGGGAAGAGGCCTGCTGCACTGTGGGATTCCAGGTGAGGAGCAGTAGCACAGGGTGAAGAGACAACACCAGAATGGGTGTCCTGGTTAATGTACTGTCAACCTGATATAAATTTAGAGTCATTTGGTAAGAGGGAATCTCAATTGAGAAAATGGCTCATCAAATTTGCCCACAGGCAAGTCTTAGTACATTTTTTAAATTGGTGATTGACATTGGGAGCTCAGATCACTGTGAGTGGTACCATGCCTAGGCAGGTTGCTTTTGGTTCTATAAGAAAGCAGGCTGAACATGTCATGGTGGCAAGGCACTAAGCAGTTCTCCTCTATGGCCTCTGCATCAGCTCCTGCCCTGACTTCCCTTAGTGATGGACTATAATTCCAAATTTCTTTTGGCCATGGTGTTTATCACAGCAGTAGAGATCTAGCTGGGAGAGCAGGGAGGCCTAGTTCAGTCCTGTGGGTGTTCCAAAGGTTAGTCCTGGACTTCTCTGCCTCAGTTTCTTCATCTCACATCTGTGCTGTTTTAAACTTTAAGACAACAAAATCTGAAGGGCCCTGACCCTCCCAACCAGAATGGCTCTAGACTATTTGCTTTAGAAGGTTCTAGACCACAGCTTTCAAGCTCAGGATTTCCTCAGAGCTGACCAAGCTACTCTGCCATGCCCACAGACAGTGGCTGTGCGGCCCTGCGGCCCTGCTGGGGTGACTGTCCGAGCAGACAGCTGACACAGAAACGGCGGGCTCACCGGCTTTGGTCCGCCAGGACTCCTCCTCCAGGGCAGCTAACAAGGACGGGAGCACCAACTTCACACCATGAGCACTCAGGTTGCTCATCACAGCTTTGGCACAATCATCTGCAGCCTCAAGGGAGGAGAGAAGAAGACATTCAGGGGCCTCCTCACCTAGGCAAGCCTCAAGCCTGACACTAGCCCTGTGTCCCTACACTGACCAAGAGGAACAGTCAAAACACATCTCAAAAAGCTTCAGTACTCGGGCTGGACAGATGGCTCAGCAGTTAAGAGCAACTTGCTTGGTAATGGCACACACCTTCAATCTCAGGACTTGGGAGGTAGAGACAGCTAGATCTGAGTTCAAGGCCAGCACATAGTTTACAAAGTAAATTCCAGAACAGCCAAGGCTGACAGAGAAAACACATCTTAACAAACAAACAAACAAAAAAAGGAGCAACTTGCCTGGCAGTCTGAGGACTGCCCTTTTCTAGTTCCCAAGACGCACATCTGTCCACGTGAGCATGGACAAATACATAATACACATGCACACACAAATAAAATCTTCAATGTGTAAGGGAACCTAAGAGAAACCCATAGCAGTAACCAGAGTCTCAGGTACGAGCTGAAAGGCCTCTGGCAGTGGGGGCTGGAACCCACCCTAGACACCTCCCTGACAAAGCCTGCCTGGGAGCAGTTCTCACTCCTGCCTCTGGACTTACCTCTCGTACATACTGGTTCCCATCCCCAAAACACAGCAGCAGATGGGGCAACACATGGACCACGTAGGGCTCGAAGAGCTTTCCCAGCATGGTGCAGAGCATCTCGAAGGCAAACAGAGCTCCTGGGGGAAGAGGACGGCAGACAGTGCTGGAAATACAAGGGCCAGCACCCACCTGGTACCTCTTCAGGCTACGGTGCCTATGGGACTGAAGAGCAGCAGTCTGTCTCAGTACTCAGGGCAGGGATGTGGCAGAGTGTGGCACACTTTCGGCTCTATTAGCAGTTAGAAAGTAGGTAGGGAGACAAGCCTATACTCCTACCATTCTGGAGCCTGAGGCAAGAGGACCACTAAGTTGTAGGTTATGCTTGGCAACTTAAGGAATATAAGGAAACCCTGGAATACTAAAACAAGAAGGGCTGGCATGTAGTTCAGCAGTACAGCAGCCTGCCTAGCACGAGTGAGGCCTCGAGTTCAGCCCCCAACAGTGCAAGAAAGAATAAGGGGGAAAGTGCAGGCCAACCCCACCAGAGACAGGGCTGGATGGGTCATACGGTCCCTCCTCCCTTCCTCTGAAGCATGGGTACCAACTTCCTGTGCTGTCAGCACTGAGCTCAGGGACACCCACCCTCTCGCCTTCGGAAATTCTTCTTATCCTGAATGGCATCGGTCAGTGCAGCCATCATCTCCTGCTGCTTCAGGGAGAGGATGCCCAGGCCTTTCACCAGGCCTGCTAGCCCATATGCAGCTCCTTTACGCTCTGCATACTTGTCTGACTCCAGCAGCTGCTGCATGAGCCGCTGAATCATTCCCCCAGCATCTTCCTTGACAGCGGGTACAAGAGGTGGCAAGCAGCTGGCAACAGACTCCTGGACCTGTGGGAGGGGCCATCTCATTAGGGCAAGCAGCTCAGTGACAGTTGTTCCTGGTGGCCCACACAGTAGCCCTGTCTCACACCCAATCTGAGCCACCACTTCACGTGTCAAAGCATCAAAGAAGCAGTGTTTCTTTCCTATCTACTCATGACGGCACATGCTCCAAAGGGCACACGCTGCAGTCAGTGACAAGAGCAGCAACAGCACAGTGCTGTTTCCAGTCTAAACCACTGCATCTTCACTGTGCTTCACAACCCACATGGGGCTGCACTGTAAATCCATTAGGAAACAGTACAAATTTCTGAATGTATAATGGCCAAAAATTAATTCAAAATCAAACACATAAGACTCTGAGGTGCTCCCGGCAATGCTTGTGCTTGTCACCTCTGGTGACGTCACTGTTGGTTCCGAAGACACAACTGCACTGTCCTCCGAGCGCTGTCACATCACCCAATAGCAGTGACCCCCTGCGGCAGCACCTCGGCTCCCACCGAGACCACTGTGGGTCGGGAACGGCAGCAGTGTCCTGCTCTCAGAGCCGCATCAAGGCTCCATTGCAGAAAACAGAGACTCGCAGTGTTTCCCTCTCATTCCTCTCAATGTGTAAGTCAAACTGTTGTAGGTGTGGCCCACACTGTGTTAGAAGGCTACAATTGTTAAAACTGTTGTGAGTTAGCCTGGAGTGGTGGCGCACACCTTTAATCCCAGCACTCAGGAGGCAAAACATGTAGATCTATGTGAGTCAAGACCAGCTTGGTCTACAAAGTAAATTTTGGCCAGCCTAGGCTATACAATGAGACCCTGCCTTCATAAACAAACAAATAAAATAAAAATTGACTGAGTTGATGACCCAAGGTTTTTTTTTTTTAAAAGATTTATTATGTATATGGTGTTTTGCCTGCATGTATGCCTGCACGCCAGAAGAGGGCACCAGATCTCATTGTAGATGGTCGTGAGCCACCTTGTGGTTGTTGGGAATTGAACTCAGGACCTCTAGAAGAGCAGTCAGTGCACTTAACCTCTGAGCCACCTCTCTAGCCCCCAAGTTTTTTTTTTAAATATTTATTTATTTATTTGTTATGTATACAATATTCTGTCTGTGTGTATGCCTGCAGGCCAGAAGAGGGCACCAGACCTTATTATAGATGGCTGTGAGCCACCATGTGGTTGTTGGGAATTGAACTCAGGATCTTTGGAAGAGCAGGCAATGCTCTTAACTGCTGAGTCATCTCTCCAGCCCCCCAAGTTTGTTTGTTTTTTTATTTTGTTTTTTTATTTTTTATTTTTATTTTTTTTTGGTTTTTCGAGACAGGGTTTCTCTGCGGCTTTGGAGCCTGTCCTGGAACTAGCTCTGTAGACCAGGCTGGTCTCGAACTCACAGAGATCCGCCTGCCTCTGCCTCCCGAGTGCTGGGATTAAAGGCGTGCGCCACCACCGCCCGGCCTGTTTGTTTTTTTAAATTATTCTATGAATTTTGGCTTGCTATTAAAACAGAATTTCCAACAATTTCTGAAATGCCTTAAATATACATCTAAAAGGGAAAGGCCAGGGAAAAGGCTCAGCCAAGTAGACCAGCTTTGCCACCAGTCATAATGACCTGAGTTCCATCCTGGGGACTCACAAGGAGAGAGAACCTATTCCTGCAAGTTGTCCTCTGACTTCCACAATCACAGAGAAATGTCCATTCTTCCAACGAAATTAAAAAGTAAAATGTTATATGTACCTGCCACTTTGCACCATATATTTATGCAGAGTGACAATCTCAGCATATCAGTTGAACAAAAATTATCTCAAACTAAAGTTCTAGATCCTAAGTGGTACCAAACATATATGTAAAACTTGTTTACATAAAAATAAGGATATCCTTATTAGTACAAAATCTGTTCTCATCTGTAGTACATGATAAAAATCATGGTATATCAAAGAAATGTTTTGAAAATGCTATGGTTTATGCCAGGTGGTAGTGGCACACGCCTTTAATCCCAGCACTCGGGAGGCAGAGGCAGAGCACTCTGTGAGTGTGAGGCCAGCCTGGTCTATAGAGCGAGTTCTGGGACAGGCTCCAAAGCTACAGAGAAACCCTATCTCGAAAAAACAAAAACAAGGGAAAATATTATGGTTTATCACCACTGACATTCTATTTGCATATCTATTTTACATACATAAATACTCAGCCTTGAGTAAAAATGCCTGTGATTAAAAAGGGGTTGTGGAGGCAGAGGCAGGTGAATCTCTGTGAGTTCAAGGCCAGCCTGGTCTATAAGAGCTAGTTCCAGGACAGGCAACAAAGCTACACAAAGAAACCCTGTCTTGAAAAACAGAAAAACAGAGCTGGAGAGATGGCTCAGTGGTTAAGAGCATTGCCTGCTCTTCCAAAGGTCCTGAGTTCAATTCCAGGCAACCACATGGTGGCTCACAACCAACTGTAATGAGGTCTGGTGCTCTCTTCTGGCCTGCAGGCATACACACAGACAGAATATTAGATAAAAAATAAAAAAATAGATAAATCTTTAAAAGAAAAACAGAAAAGCAAAGGGGCTTGTAAAGCTCGTGGTGCATGCCTTTGATCCTAGCACTCAGGAGGAAGAGGCAGGCAGTGAGTTCTAGGTCTAGACCAGGCTGACCTCAAACTCACAAGAGATCTGCCTGCCTCTGTCTCTAGGGTGCTGGGATTATCTTTGTGTCATCTTTGTTTTTAATCAGTGCCAAGATTTACTCTAAACATACTCACAAACGCATGCAAGCAAACACATACACACATACACACATGCAAGCACATATGCACACTAAAAACCAAACCTCTAGCAAATGAGTAGGAAAAACTGAAATATCTAGGTTCTCCCTGGAGACAAAACGGCTACTTTCTCACCTACTGGCATCCTACAGCCTGTCCACCATGGATTCCCATTCCCCAGTGATCCACAGGCTCCCAAGATGGAGGTACCTGCTGAGAAGGTGTTGAGAGGGCAGCAATGAGCTTGGCAACAATGGGTTTTACTTTGGGGTCACTCTTGTCCAGGTGCTTGGCCAAAGAACCCATCAGGACCACCACACTCTGCCGCACGGCGTCATAGCTGGCATCATTGGGTGCATCCTTCAAGAACTCCTCAAACACTGGCAGCAATGAGTTGACATTCTCCTGAAACGGCCAGATCCCGGAGCCACAGGTCAGCTACAGGCTGCATCAAAGGGACAGGCTAGGCCTGCAGCGCTGGCAATGCTGGCTAGTTCTCCAGCAGGCCTACAGCAGACCCCTAAGGATTGGGGGTCTTTCTGACACAGATGAAGTTTCCCGCTAGGTGTTGGTGCCCTGTCAGGGTTTCAGGCACTCACTTCTCTGTCACTTGCTCAGTCTTACCGCCCCAACTGCTGAGACTGCTCACCTTCCCATGGGCATTGAGTGTTGCGAGCGCTGCATCTAACATGCACTTCCGGACATCTGGGTTTCGGTCATTGAGGGCATCAGGGACAAAAAACTGAAAGAGCGGCTTAACCTGAGAGCTATCCAAATACTGTGAGAGCTTATTCAGGGCCAAGGCTAGGCCACACCTAGGAAAGAAATGGGAGCTCGTGAGTGGGCAAGGTCAGAGGACAAGAGCAAACAGCTCTGGGGCAGGGGACGCAGCCCACTATGAAGCAACTGCCCAGTGTTCTGTGAAATGGAGAGCAGTTGTTGGTTATCTCCTGCGGGGTGTCCTGAGGCCAGGACCCACTGTGCCTATTTCCCTGATGTGGGAGGAAGTGCACACCCCTCTATCTGTGAGACGTGGTGGAAGAAGAAAGACCTTGGTAAAGAAACAGATGTGACAGCCCTTGGATAGGAACAAAGGCAAAGTGGAATTACTCCTCAGCTAGAGACAAGAAATTCCTATTCTGAGCTGATGGTCTTGAGTGAAAAATGAAATAAACACGATGACTCCATACAACACCCCATACTAGCACACAGTCACACAGAGATAGAGAATGTGGGTGTGCTGACTGGTTTTATATCAACTATACATGGCTAGAGTCACTGGAGAGGGAACCTTAATTGAGAAAAATGTCTCTCCATAGGATTGTGCTGTAGGCAAGCCTGTAGGGCATTTTCTTTAGGCTTTAAGGGGGAAGGTCCACCTCATTATGGGTGGAGCCGCCCCTGGGCTGGTGGTCCTGGATTCTATAAGAAAGCAGACTAAAAAAGTCATGAGGAGTAAGTCAGTAAGCAGCACCCCTCCATGGCCTCCAGGTTCCTGCCGTTTTAGTGCCTGCTCACTTCCTCTGAGGATGAATAGCAATGTGGAAGAGTAAGCCAAATAAAGCCTTTCCTCCCCAAGTTGCTTTGGCCATGGTGTTTCAGCACAGCAATGATAACCCTGACAAAGTGTGGTCAGTCACTCAGGAAGCTAGCCATATACTGTCTCATGAAAGCCCACTGTGGGTGACAAGTGTCTTCCAAGGTCATACTTGGAAGACTCCAAGGGGCCTAGAGAATGAGGTCAACATCTGCTGAGCACACTGCATGTTGCTAATGGAGCCAGTGATTTTCCAGGTAGGTTCTAGAATCACGTTCCTCACACAGATGGAGAGACAATGTCCAAGGACGCAGAGCTGCACATACACGGGGAGCCAGCACTGACGCAGGTCTGGTGGCCTGACTCTCCTTCTACCTTGGCATCAGCACACGCTACCCCCTTGTAGTATGCACCCCAGTCCAGCTAGTGCATCTCAGAAAGCTTGGCAACAAGATCAAAGCAGGCCTTTACCTGGCTTCCCACTGGTCTGGGGGGGACTCTGAGATCACTCGTCCCAAAGCATCCAGTACGGGGGGCGGTCTCTGCAATAGACAAGAGGCTAAAAGCCCTGCAGTGCTCTCCCTTGTCCCAAGGGCAGACAAACCAATGGCCTGGATCCCTGAACCCATGACACAAGCTGAGCAGAAGACCACTCACCCACCTCCCCTGCCCCAGACCACAGCAACTGCGCAGGTCACTCACGTAGAGCTTCTCCTGGTAGATCTCCATGAGCCTGCCCATAACCTCTGCTGCCTGCCGCTGGTACCGTGCCACCGCCTGGGAAAGGGCTTCAGCCCCAGCCTGCCTCACTGCCGCCTCATGGTAGATCACATCATCGATCAGCAAAGAGCAGAGATCTGACTGCAGATCGAGGCCCATGGTTGACCAGAGCCTGCAGCAGACCAAAATTTCAGACTGGTCAAGCAAGGTCCTGAAGTGCGTGCCCAGCAAACCCTGCCAGAAGGATTCTCACCTCTCAGCCAGCTTCCGGATCTCATCGTCCTTGTCAAACTTAACAACCCAGAGTCTCCGCAGCAGGTTCAGGCCATTCTTTTCATCAGTGTCGGGTGCTGGCAATACAAGCTGGAGCTCCATCAGTCCCTGGGAGGAGGAGGAGGGATCAGACTGTGAGACTTGACATCTCAAAGGTGAATGTGTCCCAGCTCCTCATTTCTGTCCTAAATACAACCATCAGCTGCGCGCGGCTACTAAAGAAGTCAACCAAAAGTAAGGCAAAGCAGGCAGTCATAGCAGCCAGACTGCAGTCACTACCACACGGCTACCACACTAGAGAGCACAGGCAGGAAACACGCCCATCATTGCAGACAGGAGTTGGACAAAGCTGGTCTAGAAGGGATGGGAGTCAGCTCAACTGGCAACCTGCTCAGACCCCTCAAATAGTTTACGGTGCTCTCAGGATACAGCTCATGCATTCAGAGCATGCATCATACGCCCCCAAATCAACTTTTCTTCTCTTGTGAAATGATGATGTACGAAAAATTAGAAGATGTACACATTAAAAAAAAAAAAAAAAAGACAGGGCTACTCTATGTAGCCCTGGCTGTCCCAGAACTCAGTATGTAGACCAGGCTGGCCTTGAACTCAGAGATCTGCCTGCCTCTGCCCCCAAATGCTGGGATTAAAAGTGTACACTACCATACCCAGTTAAAAAAAAATTTTAAATAAAAATTACTAATTTAACTCTGAACATGACTGTCAAGAGCTTAAAAGGTATTTGTTGAATGAATTAAAAAAATAACATACTGCCATCATTTTCCCCATATTTTACCAAGTGCCAGTAGTAGGGAAACTAGCATTTGGGAACCACAATCTAAAAGCCATCCAGAAAAGCTAAAGAGAGGTAGGTAGTTGAATAAATGCCCTAACCCTGTGAGTTAAGTCACAGGATGGTCACTGTTAATAGTCAACTTGACAGAATCTAGAATCCCCTGGAAGACGGGCCACTTGGCATGCATATGGGGAACCATCTTGGCTGTGTTAACTGATGTGGGTAGACTCACCCGCTGTGGGCGGCACCCTTCCCCAGGGAGGGGGATCCTGGACTCTGGAGGACTGGAGGAAGCCAGCTGAGCACAGAGAAGCATGTATTCGCTACTCTCTTTTTCTGACTGCCAATGTAATATGGCCACTGCTTCAAGGGTCTGGTGCCTTCCCTATCACAATGGACTATAACCTAGAACTACGAGCTAAAATAAACCTTAATCCCTGAAATTGCTTCTGTCAGAATATCTTATTGATACATAAAAGGAAGAGGAAGAAAAAAGACAGGCTCTAAGTGACTGGATCAGGAGTCACAACCCAGATTGACAATCTTCCATGGTGAATCAGGAATGGACAGTGCCACATCCTGACAAGCTTAGAAGGATCCTAACCAACCCATGACCTCCTCTCTTTGCCTCCTAGCCCTGTCTGAGGTAAGGGATGTTCATTATGTAGCAAACACTTGTCTAGAGTAACAGGAAAGCAGCACGCACCCGGAGTGCGGTCTCCCGCACACTGGTACACGGAGACTGCAAGGCAGAGAGCAGCACATCCACTTCCTCCTGCTCCGCAAAGGCACAGCCATCCTCCCCACTGCTGCTGGCACACAGGGTGGTCAGCGTGTCTGAGGCTAGAACCTGAGGACAACATTGGTATACTAGTTCAGTTCAGCAACTCATTTACACCAAGGGAACTGGACAGGTGACTTTAGAAAAAAACCCACCCCATGGCACCTCTAGGGCTACAACCCATAGTCAAGCCAGGCCGTAGCAGCCCTACTACACAAGAGGGTCAAGAGAAAACTAGGTCTTGACTACTCATCCTTGAGGTCAGCGTCACAAGAAACCACATCACAGGCCAACTGAAAAGCAGATCACCTGTAGGCGAGGGGAGCCTGTTCCGATCACCCACGTCAGCAGGCGCAGCATGGCCACTCGAGGCAGCAACTCTGGGCCATTCTGGGAGAGAACGGGAGAAAAGTTAAGACGATAAAGTCGGGAAGGTCCATATCCATGACAGGCAGCCAGTCAACTGGTATTCCCTCTCCTACAGGAGGATATTCTAGGTCACAGCAGTGACTTAGTCACTGTAGAAACATCATTAGGTTCATCTAGAATCAAACCTGTGAGTGCTAACCCAGACTATGACAGGTTCTGAAGCCTGTATTACTCTCCCAGTGAAATACTGATGGACTGTGAGCCTAAGAGGAAAGACTCAATTTTTCAAGAAAGAAAGAAATGCCAAAACCCATCACTCAGCTGAGTGTAGTGGTGCACACTTTTACCCAGTGCTCGGAGGCAGAGATAGGAGGTCCTCTGAGTTCAAGGTTAGCCTGGGCTACACAGTGAGACTCACACAAAGTCTGTTAGTGTTGAAGGAAAGAGAACTCTGAGAGGCTAGCTCAGTACACACCATGTAACTTAGCAACTCAAAACCAACATGTGCTACAGATATGCAAGAGACACACAAACACATAAGTGCTGTTCAAATTAGGGAAGATACTATGCTAAAACAATCATGAATAAGTTAGCAGATTAAATAAAACATAGTGCATGCATGGCACAGGACCTCAAGCAATGGTAAAATCAAATCATGGACACAGACCTATGAAAGCAGCAGCACGGTCCCTTTACACTGAAGAGCCCGCTGTCTACACTGGGGACTGCTGCTAATGACACAACACGAAAACCCAAGGCAAGGAAGCCCTGGCCTCCCCAGACCCCTCAAACCACGGGACAAGAGCGCTCCCTGCCAACCTCATCCACTCTCTCGGGTGGGGTGTCGGGAGAAGCCCTCAGCTGCGCGTGGACAGTCAGGATCTGAAGGATCTGGGCCATTTGCTCCTCCTCCTCCTCACTGTGGTAGGGCATCTCAGTGAGCACCATCTTCAACATCGGGAAGACCAAGGAGAAGGCCGGTGCGGACAGCGGTGCAGCATCTGTGAGAGCACCAGAGCAGAGAAGCTGGGGCGACTGAGCAGGCCAAGGGCAGGCGGGGAAGACGCTGGAAGCCTGACGCCAGGTACAATGGCCAGCAACCTGGTGCTGACCCAGTCCCACTCCTACCTCACAGGACAGCCAGTTTCAGAAAGTGAGACGGAACAGAAGCAAACCCAACACCACAGGCACAGGAAGTTCAGGGGCGCCTTGGCTCCCGCTTCTCACTGCCCCGTGTCCCTTACCTGGCTCACCCTTGCCCACCCTGCTGCTGATGGTGTGGGTGTGCAGCAGAGACACTGCCCTCTTCACAGCCACTGAAAGCTCTTCTTGGCACCAGGACTTGTCCAGAGAGCACTCTGGCTTCAGCAGGCGCAGTGTCACATGACTCACCAAGGTGCCTGTGAGAAGAAAAGCAAGACAACAAATGAGCCACAAGGACACCCCATCTGGCCCTACATACAGCCAGTGCGGGGACAGAGGCAGCCTTGTCTCTGTCCTTTCTCAGTCTCTGTGACAGCATCAAAAGACGAGGGGAAGGCAATAGCTGCCCCTTTTGTGTTTTGGGGGTGATGTAGCCCAGGCTAGCCTGAAACTCAGGATCCTCCTCCCTCTACCTCCCAAATTTTGGGATTACAGGCAGGCAGCGCCATGTCCGACAGAGCTGATACTCTGGATACTAAAGAAGTCAGTGTGCCGAGGAGCACGAGCCACCCACGAGCCACTGACCCCACAGCAAAGCTCTAGCTACAGTTCCTCCAAACAGGCAGCTACTAATACTTTTGGCAGGTTCCACATGTCCCAGCTGACATTTCTTCTCAGAAGAGCTTGCAGACTCCAGCCCCAGTCATGACATTCCCTTTAGGCTAGGAAGAAAGCCTGCTTAAAGTCACCAATGACTCTCGAGAGTAAACCCATCCGGCGTAACACCCCCACCTCTCGCTTGGCTAGTGTTTCTTCAGAGTTAACGGTCTTATGAGCTGTGGCACAATGACCAGCCACAACACCAAAGCTCCTCACTGCTACTGAACCTTATTTTGTGGAGACCGCCCGCTACAGAGGGCTGGGGTGTGGCCCTAGATTTTTGTCTCCAGCACTAAAACAAGGCCACTCCAGAAGGATGAGATGCTGACTAGCTGTAAAGCCTGCTCCTCAGAAGGCAGAGAGGACACAAAATGGAGGGAAGAGGCAGTACTTTATTGTTCTTGAGCACATCCAGTTGAGGCTCCACAGGCTGCCTCCATGTGAAAACAAAATTCAGCAGCTTAGGGCACCACATGTCGACTTAGAACACCCACAGGCACCCCCAGCCCAATTCCCAAACATCCCTCATCCCTGACAATCCCACAGCCAGCAAATAAGGACTAACCCAAGGCCTTGAGTCTAGAGGGCATGACACAGGCAGCCAAGGATAGGAAGGGGCCTTTGACCCTGGGAGCAGCCAGTGGAGATTTCAGCAAGGGCAAGAAGGCGTCGACCAAAACAGGGATGTACTGGGTCAGGCCACATGGGTTCCTGGTCATGATGGCGTCTAGCAGTCCGAGTGCCGCCTCTAGCTCCCCATCCAGCTGCAAGCAGAATCACCAAAAGAGTCAGCAAAGAGCAGGGCTGGCACACAGAGCATCCTTCTGGCGCTGTCATGTGCTGGTGGCAGCTACTTACCTCCTGCAGCCGCCTCCGGACGTGCGCCTCCTTGTCCATCTGGGCCTGCAGCATCTCCTTCTGCTTGCTAGTCAGCTGCACCTCCTCTTTTATGCCTTTCTTCTTCTTTATCTCCTGAAGGACCGGGACCAGAAACCAACTCTATATCCATGGAACAGATCTGCCTCCCATCAGAGAAAAGCTAGCCAGCTTCCAAAAAGAATTCCAGGTCCCCCTTAAGTCTAGCACATGCCCCCCTTCACCCCTATAAAGGTCATGGCCACTGGATGCCTACAGAATGGAGAGAGTAGCAAAGAAGCAAACTTTAAACAATATTCTCAGCTTTAAAAGATGAGGAGAGAAACGTCAAAGAAACAACACAACCTTCAATGACCTCTAATGGGCATTCTGGTGGTCTCATGACTGCAGATTAAAAACTTTAGCCTGCCCTCAGACCCACCCAAGGTTGTTACAGGACAGAGGCTGCTTGAGTGACAGAAAGATCAGTCCTTCAACGTATTTATTGAGCACTTACATCATGCCAGAAATTGAGGTTCTAGAAACACTGGGGATAAGATGGGATCTCTCCCCTCACAGAGCTCACAATCTAGCAGGTAAAGTTAGACAATAAACAGGAAAATAAATACATAATGTAACTGTGAAGCATGGAAAATGATATAAAAGCAACAAGCCAAGAAGGGAGTGAAGCATCCTATGGACAGATGGGCAGGGAGTCACTTTTCTGGGAGGGGAAAAGGATGAGATGTGGACGACCGAGGGAGAGCATGGGCTGAAACAGGCAGGCGAGCCACAGAGAACAGTGGGCAGTGCAGGAGAGGACAGAAGAACGCACAAAGAGAGTCTGTGGCCTCAGTTTTCCTGGACCTCACTGGCTCCTGGAGATGAACCCCTGTACTCACCTCCTTCAGCTCCAGCTCAATGATCTGCTCCTTAAAGGAGTAGGCTTTGTTCTCTCGCTTCATGTTGGCCTTTTTTATGCTGTCCTGCTGGGCACTGAAATACAGGGAGGCAGTTATCCAGCTTCAAAACAGCCACCAGGCTGCTTAGCCTTGTTACAGCCACCAAGCCTAGTCAGCAAACCCTAATATTTGTTTTTCCTGTGTATGTGTGTGTGTCCACATGCATGCGTCTATGTGCTCACATGTGTGGTGTGTGTGCAGGCCAGAAGTTAATTTCCAGTATTTCCACCACTCTCCATGGTATCTTTGAGATGAGGTATCTCACTGAATCTGTATGTAAGCTGACATCTTAACTAGGCTGGCTGGCCAGCAAGCGCTTACTTAGGTCCATTTCCTCAGCCTTTTTTCTTGAGACACTCACAATGCAGGAAGGGCCTTTATATAGTCCCCCTGGCCTCCAATTTACAATCCCTGTATCTCAGCCTCCAAAGGTTGGGATTACAGGCACAGACCACCACATCCAGCTGCCAGATAGCTTAAGATGCATCCAGGTAGTGCTAGATCTGGGATCACCAACATCTAGGGCCTAAGCACTGGGCCTGGAATATGAGCAGCCTAGGACAGGTTGTTTTGTTTACTCACAATGTTCCTAATAAAGATATCCTCATCAAATAAGCTTGAAACCCAGACCTGGGGAGGAAAGGTAACTGACAACTACGAGCAGGTGAGTCTCACCTCTGGATGATGGACTTATCAAACAGCTCTCCGGCAGGGGTCTGCATGATGGCAAATTCCTCCCGAGTCACGAGGCACAGTGCAGGGTTCTGCACAGAGGCCGTGATAGTGCTGATGAGCTGAGGAAGGACTCGGTCAGGAGACAGGATGGAAAGGGAGCCCATGGCGTTCATGGAAGACTGCCAGACAAACAGACAAGAGTCAATCTATACTCTAACTAACACCAAAATAGGTTTCTGCTACACCCAAATGACCCTTGCAATCGGCTCCCCGTTCCTGCCTTGTGCTCTGAGTAACGCCCACCAGTGGGCTCGTTGTGTCTGAGCTTGTCTCACTCACGAGCCTTCCCCCCATTCTGCTATTAGCACTGTTTTAGAGTGCACACTCCACTCAACTCCATGGTCCAGGGACCACAACCTCACCATTTCCAAAGGCAGGCATGTAACCCCTAACCAGAAAGACAGTCTTGGGGACAGGTCAACTGGGGCGACGAGACCCCATGCCAGCTGACACTGCAGGAAAATGTGTGTTTTTCCACTGGAGCTGGTAGGAGGAAAAGGTGTGAGCCCACAACTCTCTTACCAGACACTTGAGAATGCGGCTTACACGTGGGAAAGCAGAGAGAAGTGGCTCAGAGATGAGACGGGTTTCATGATGGAGGAAGGACAGCAAGCACCTCTGCTGTCCTAAGAACACGGCTGAGTCTGCGGCACCATCCCAAACTACTCCCATCCTTGAACACAGCCCATAAAGGAGGCCCCAAGCTCCCTTTTGTGCTCCAGCCAGTATGCGTCCTGTCACTTACAATCAAGGAGCCAAGACTACACATCACTATTCTTCCTCTGCTTTTGTGAGCCCTTACTTCTTGTACCCTGCAAGGGGAGTCCCTGGGCACTGACATTAAGTAAAAATCTATCTCATGGACCTATTACCTGGTTCAAGGGGCTCTGTGTAGTGATTCTGGGGATGATCTGATCCAGGTGTCTGGTGATGAAGGCTTCAGGGTCAATCTTCATCCTGGTAAGAAGTGCTGGCCAGAGTGCGGACTGCACTGCCACTGAAGGAGAGGGGCTTCTTGAAACCTTCTGCCGGAGCTACCATCACCCTGCCCTAAACAGCCACCCACCTCCCGTTCCTACCACAGCCACAGACCTAAGGACGGGTGGTGCGAGATGATCAGCATCTCCTGGGCCAGCTGCTCAGTGCTAGCAGTGTCACCCTTGAGCCCTGGCACCCCAGAGATGACACACAGTGCTTCCTGTAGGACCCGTGGAGGCACATAGGCCTTGCCCATCTCAGTCACCTCTCCGGCATCTGTCACAAGAGCCTCCATGGGCAGCACCTTTAGAGAGAGAACAAATAAGTCCCCAGAGAACCCTGTGTACGGCAGTAACCAGAGAGCATGCAGGGCCACTGAGCTTCTCCTGCTATCACAAGGAGTCCCTGCTGGAGCCCACAGGCCATGATATGCCTGGTAAGACCCCGAGCACAGACACCTAAAAACTCTAAGGAAGCTTTTAGAGAATGAATCAGAAAACTAGTTCTGGAGACCAAGCATATACACTGCTGAGGGAAAAATGGTGATGCCTGGCACCTAGAACGCTTCAACAGTCCAGGCCGCCCTGTCTACTGCCTGAGAGAACCCCGACAGCCTAGACAGCCAGCTTGTTCAGAGGGTCAAGGACACTGTGCAAACACAGTTCACAGACTTAACTAAGCAAAGCCCATAGGGCTCACAGAATCTGAAGCAACAATCACGGACTCTCTATGGGTCTGAGCAAGGGCCTCTACATATATGTTGGTATTCTTGGAGGAACAGCAGGAGTCGGAAGAATCTCTGACTCTTTTGCCTGTACTTGGGACCATTTTCTTCCCAATGGGTCACCTCATCCAGTCATGATATGAGGGTTTGTGTCTTGTTTTATTGTAATTTGTTATGCCATGTTCGGTTGACATTCCTAGAAAGACTGCTCTTTTTTTTTTTAAAAAAAAAAAGGGAAACGGACAAGTGGATCGGGGAGGAGGGTGGTTGTGGGGGACTGGGAAGAGGGAGTTAGGGAAAATTGCAGTCAGGATATAATGTATGTAAAGAATAAAAATTAAAATTAAAAAAAAAAAAGGTGTTTAGGGGCCGATCGGTGACACATGCCTTTAATCCCAGCACTTGGGAGGCAGAGGCAGACAGATCTCTGTGAATTCGAGACCAGCCTGCTGTATAGAGCGAGTTCCAGAACAGGATCCAAAGCTACAGAGAAACCCTGTCTCGAAAAAAAAAAAAAAAAAAAAAAACTGTTTTAGACTTAAAAAAAAAAAAAAGGCTACAAGCCCTCTTTGCCTTCAAAGGTACTGTGAAAAGATCAAAAGCGAGAATGCGTTTAAAATTAAGTGTTTTAAAAAAAGTCCAGGCGATGGTGGCGGCGCACATCTTTAATCCCAGCACAGGAGGCAGAGGCAGGCGGATCTCTGTGAGTTCGAGGCCAGCCTGGTCTACAAGACCTAGTTCCAGGACAGACTCTAAAAACTACAGCAAAACCCTGTCTCAAAAACCCCAAAATTGGGGCTGGAGAGATGGCTCAGTGGTTAAGAGCATTGTCAGCTCTTCCAAAGGTCCTGAGTTCAATTCCCAGCAACCACATGGTGGCTCACAACCATCTGTAAAGAGATCTGGCACCCTCTTCTGGCCTTCAGGCATAAAGACAGAATATTGTATACATAATAAATAAATAAATAAATATTAAAAAAAAAACCCAAAAATAAAAAAATAAAATAAAAGAGAATAAAACACTAACTAAAAAGAAAATATCCAAAAATATTTTGAACTACATCAAAGGTATGGAAACAGAAAAGGAAGTCTCTAAAATGCAAAGATGTTACCAAAGCTTGGTGAAAATGCATAGAGTCCTGGAATCACCCAGTCTGAGAGAGAAAACATGCCAGGAGTGGTCAGCTGAAAGGCCAGGGCAGAAGCACGCTGATCCTCTCACCTTGTGAGAACTGAGGACAATCTTCAGCTCTTCCAAAAGGCCATTGGCCAGCTTAATGCCCCCGAGAGAGGATAACAACTTCCGAACTGTCTGCTGTGCCTGCCTGCGCACATGCCACGTACGGCTCAGGAGCACAGCCACCAGGACCCGATAGTACTGTCTGCAAACACAAAGACAGATGTCCTGGGAAGTTGGGATAGGGTCTTCCACAGCCAAATCTGCCACATACCCACTCCTCAAAGTCCTGTCAACATTTGCTCTGCTGGCCCAGGGGACAGGAAAAGTGAGGCTCACGTACTGAACTCTGCTGTTGGTAAGTCTCTGCGGGTGGTCGAGGAAAAGCCTCTCCGTCAAATGCAGCACAGTACACAGGGCTGTAAGGGAAAGAAATGGTGCAAGCCTATTTTTGTTTTTCGAGACAGGGCTTCTTGGGTGTAGCCCTGGCTGTCCTGGAACTAGCTCTGTAGACCAGGCTGGCCTCGAACTCAGAGATCCACCTGCCTTTGCTTCCTAAATGCTAGGATTAAAGGCATGAGTCACCACTCACTGGCCAGGGCAAGTCTTTTGAGCTTCAGTAGGTAAAGAAGCTTGCCACTAGACCTGATTGATAACTTGAATACAATCCCTGGAACCTGCATAGCGGAGAGAACCTACTCCTAAAAGTTGTCTTCCAACTTTCAGGAGTGTATACACACACACACACACACACACACACACACACACCAAGAAAGAAAACAAAATTAAATAACTAAAAATGTATTCTTCCCCAACCCGAAAAAAAAAATTAACAGAAAGATGTAAATGTGATTAACACCAGATATGAAGCTACAGTTCATTTTTATATCTTTTTCTCTATTATGTAATATATATTTTGAAGTAAAGAAGGTATACACTAATTTTAATAATTAAGAATTACTAGCTATTGGGGCTAGAGAGATGACTCAGAGGTTAAAAGCCTCTCTTCCGGAGGTCTTGAGTTCAATTCCCAGTAACCACATGGTGGCTCACAACCATCTGTAATGAGATCTGGTGCCCTCTTCTGGCCTGCAGGCATACATGGAGGCTGAACATTGTGTACATAATAAATAAATAAATCTTTAAAAAAATTACTAGCTATCTAAGAGAGACATACATGGATCTAATTAGGAAAAGAGAAAAAAACCAACATCTCCTGAGAAACTGGTAGCAAGGGGGTCATAAGAGAGGGTAGAAGGGGAGAGGGGAGAAAGGGAGAAGAGCAGAAAAAAGGTATAGCACAATAACAATTTAGAAAATTGACTGAAAAAGAAAACAGAATTATTAGCTATGAGTGGTGGCGCACACCTACAATCCTAGTGCTTGAGAGGTTTCAGCACTGAGAACCTGAGTTTAAGGTTAGCCTAGGCTACAAAATAAAAACCTGTATTTGAAGACAAAAAGAGGGGGCGGTTGGTGAGATGGCTCATTGGTTAAGAACACTTGTTGCTCTTGCAAAGGGATTGGGTTGGATTCCCAGCACCTACATGGTGGCTCATAACCATCCCTAATTACAGCTCCAGGGGATTCAACTCCCTCTTCTGACCTTCAAGAGTACCTACCAGATACAGACATATATGAAAGCAAAACTCAAACTCATAAAATAAACCTCAAAAAAGAAAAAAAAGAAAAAAAAACAATTCACTGTACTCTCGGCCAGCGGCTTGGACATGTAGTTCACTGAACAAGGGACTCATTTCCAGCCTGGGAGGCATGGGGGAGACAGCAACACACTACTCTGTGTAAAGAGGCAGAGAACACACAAAGGGATGGGTATGTAGAATATCGAGGATACAGAAGCAGCAGATCAAACCGCTGTCAATGGCCAGCAGAATTGAGTGGCTAGAGGTCAAAGCAGGAGGTTTTCAATGAAGATTCCCTCCCACCTTCCCACCTCGTTTCTGAACTATGAATGTCGTTCCTAATCAAAAGCTAAGAAAAAAAAAAAAAGAAAGCAAGAAAGAAAGCAGAAAGTGACTAATAGTTGTAGCTCATTAATAGGATGTTGTGATTCATGAGTCAAAAGACTTCACATCACTAATTAGTGGCAGACTCCTGTGAGGCAACCTAGAATTTGCACATACATTTGAAAATCATTGTTCCTTTTCTGCCAGGATAAAAACCAATAGTTTCTGTGTCACCTGGTGGGGGAGTAGAGCTGCCACAACTCCACAGCACTTAGCATAAGGAAACCAGACAGCACCAATTACCCATTCAGCTATAATTACAGCTAATATCACAGCTCCATGACTGTCACTACAGTCCTCCCAAGTCCGCCTTTCTACGGATCTTGATTCTCCCACACAGAATGAATTCATTCAGAAAACAGCCACGCTGCTGGCCAGATCACGATTCTGGGTGCTCACAGAGCTGTTGGCTAAGCAGGTGCTCAGAAACAGGACCTCCCTAAGGACCCGTCAGAAGTCGCAAAACTCACCATCCTCTGAAGCCAGGAGTAAAAACTTCTCAGAAGTGAAAATCTGCTTCTTTTCATCTACAATCAGCTGCCAAAAGTTGCTCAGTTTGGCCTCTGCAAGAAAGCAAAGGTCACCCCATGACACAGCGCACCATGCCCCCCACAGCGTGACTCTTCTAAGTTGAAGCTGCTGGGCAGGCTCTGTGAAAGACACTCCATGAAGACCATTCCCAAGCTCACTGTTCTCCTAGTCTGAAACCAAGCATCAGTCCTTCTGGCCTCACTTGCAGTCTGCACAACTGTAGGGTTCTCTGCTGCCTGCAGCTTCTCCTCTGGAATTCCCACTACCCAAGAACCTGTCTGGAACACCTGAGGTTCACACGATGCAGCTCTCCCTGCCTTTTCCTAATTGTGGCCATTTCTTCATGAGAGTCACATCCTTGTAGCTTCTCAGAGATCAAATGCTTCCCCCTTCATGAAACCTTTCCCAACACTCATTCCTCAAACGAAGACTCAACCTCCTTCAGTGACTCACATCTCTGCCCTCCCACCCCAGAGCACGCACCCTGAGATGTGCTAACATGAGGCTGTGTTCGTGTGTATCTCCGCCTAGGGAGTCATAGGTCTTGGTGTATACAGTGGGTACAAGGTCACACAGGCAAAGGGGAGGCCCTAGAGTTAGATGCTGTGCACCCACTCCAAAGGCCCGTATGCTGAAGATATGATCCCCAGCTTATGGCACCACTGGCAGGTGGTAAAACCTTCAGGAGATGGGGCCTGGGGGACATAAGTTAGTCACCAATGCACACTCTGGAAAGAGATGCTGAGACCTGTGGCTTTGCTTTGCTTCCCAGCCACCAAGAGGTAAGCAGCTCTGCTCAGCTACACACTCCCTGCCTGACACAGATCCAAAGACAATGGGCAACTGCCCGCTGTGTGACTGGGCCCTCTGAGACCATGGACCACAACAAATCTTTCATACTGAGCTGAATTTCTCAAGTAGTCTGTCACAGTGACAAAAGCGACTAACAAAAAGGACTCCAGCGAAGGCAGAAAAGGACGGGAAGGCTCTGACTTGAATTGTTCCCATGCATGGTTGGTGGATGACACAGCATGTTACCAAGCACGTTTCTCTCTGCTCCTGACAGTAGACATGATGTGACCAGCTCTTTGAAGTTCCTGCCTTAACTTTCCCACAACGGAAGCGCATAACCTGGAGTTGTAGCTGAAATGAACCTGTCTCCCCACGATGCTTTCTGTCAGGGTGCTTTATTGTAGCAACAGAAATGAACTAGAGCATCCTATGAATATGTAACTAATTCAAACACGAAGTCTAGAAAAATGACTTAGTGGTTAAGAGTACCAGCTACTCTTGCAGAGGACCCAGGTTCCTAACACCTACATGGCAGCTCACAACTGTCTACAACTCCATTTACAAGGAATCAGACACCCGCTTCCAACTTCTGTGGTACTGAGCACCTGAGCTGCCCATACATGCAGGCGAAACACTCATACACATAAAATAAACAAGTACAACAATTAAAAAAAACAAACACTAAGTCCTAATACTCAACCACACAGTACAAGCATCACAGACAAGCCCAACCCAAAGCCCTGAAGTAACAGAGGCAGAACAGCGAGTCGAGGACAAATGAAGGCTGCACTTCTATTGTGACCCCGAGCTCATTGCTAAAGGTAACAGGCAGCCCTGGAGCTGACAAGCTGACAGGCTGCTAAGCATCCAACACTCGACCAAGGACTCTGTCACCTGGCACCCTGGACGCATGCAGACCCTTACCAGCCTGTGAGTCAGCCACGGAAAGCTTGGAGAGCAGCAGCGCTGCAGCGACCCCTTCGGTGACTGTGGGAACCTGAGTGTTCTGGGAGGCCGCCTTCTCTACCGTCTGCGTGAGCAAGGGCAGAAAGTCCAAGGCCTGCAGGAGTGTGTCACCTGTGGAGACAGAAGCATCTTAGAGACGACCTGGTCTACAGAAGTGATGCAATTATTTGAGAAGACCTTATCCACCCAAGTGTGAACTGGCTAAAACCCTTCAGTTAATTTTCTGAGTATCTCAAAGAACCAGAGAAGGAATCTGGGATTTAAACTCTATAGTCATAAAAAAATTAAAGAGAAAAAAAAGAAAGAAAGAAAAAAAATTAAAGATAAAACAATCTTATTAATCTGATTATCAGCTGCTCTTCCACAGGATAAGGAAACAGAGAGGCAAAGTAAACTGTCCAGGGTTGTCAACAGCTGGCTGACAAAGAACCACTACTAACTACAAGCCTAGCCATTCCAATCTGGTGTTCTTCCCACAACAAGACAACCTCTAGCCAATCTGCTAACCTATGATATAAACACACTAAAAATAAATAAATAAGCTAGGCATGGTGGTGCATGCCTTCATTCCCAGCAGGTGGATTTCTGTGAGTTCTAGGACAGTCAGAGCTATGTAGAGAAGAAACCCTATCTCTAAGTAAATTACATTAAAAAAAAAAAAAAAGTTACAACTATACCTAAAAACACCCATTTTGTTTTTTATAACTACTCATGTATTCCAGGTTGGCCTCAAATTCAGTATGTAGCCAAAGATGACCGGGAACTCTTGCCTCTACCTCCCGGGTTCTGGGACTGCAGGTCTAAATCACAATACCCAGCTGTGCTGTCGCTAAGGCATGGTTCCTGTCAACTCAAGACAAGCACTTCTGACAGAGTCTGTTCCTACTCCTAACATGTGTGGGCACAAAGCCCATTTCCTCTGTCTGTCTCAAGAAGGAATCTTTGGAATCTTCTTGACGTTTTCCATAAATTTAATTCATAAATTAGTAATTTAAATTTATAATTTAGTAGTTCATAAATTTAAAATCAATACATCATTTAAATGAAATACAAGCCTATATCAGAGAGAGGAATCAATATCAAGAGGATTTTAGTAAAGAAATCAAATCCCCCCTGGCTATTTGGGTTGGAGAAGATGGGATGCCAGTATCAGTAGCTGTGTTCAGCACTGAAGAGATGAAAGTGGCAATTTTTTAAAGGATTCAAAATCAAGTTTACATAGCATTGACCTTTTAAACTCATGATCTCAGTACAACAACAGGTCCTTTCTGAATAAAATTCAACAAGGGAGCCTAGTATAGTGGCGCATGCCTTCAAGTCCAGCACTGGGGAGGCTGAGGCAGGTGGATCTGTGAGTTTGAGAACAGCCTGGTCTACAAAGTGAGTTCCAGGAATGCCAAACAATCAAAAACCAACCAACAAACAAAAATCCAACAAGGGAAGGAGTCACTACTGTGAAGACAGGAACAAGGACTCAGAAGAAAATGAGGTCTAGTCAGGGAACCAGAAGAGAAGCCCTGAGCAGGGAGCATGCCCTGGGCTCAGTCACCCCTTTCCTGGACGCCTTACCTCGGAAAGAGGACAGCATGCACTGCAGGTAGGCATGCCTCACTGCGGAGGTGGAGGTTTTAAGGCTGAAAACTCTCTTGAACCAGTCAGTAAGCTTCTTGGGCACTTCTGTAGTGAGCCGGTTGCACCAGAGCGCCAGGATAGAGATGGCGTGTACCAAGGTACCTTCATGCACTAGGGTAAGCAGCACAAGTCTAGTCGGTCTGACATCTTATAACCATACCAAATCACTGCAAGCCATGGGAGAAGGCAAGCCGGGGTCCCAGGGGAGGAAGCAATGACATTTCAGACATTCCCAGCCCTGCTAACTCAAGGAGGTGTGCCTTTAGATAGGCTTTCGGAAGACCGCCTGGAAAACCATGCTCCCCATGCCACAAGGAATTACCTTCCTGCTGGAGGAATGGGATGAACAGCTCAACCACACACCCATTCAGGACTTGACTAGAAGGCCCAGATACCACGTGATGACTGAGGCTTCCAATCCCTGAAAAGCAGATTCTCTGGTTGTTCCCTCCCCTGCACAAGCCACAGCAGACAAGCCTTCCTGCCACTGCCAACAGGGTACACCAGGTCACAGACCTCTTCTGGGTACCCCAGCAGCCACGCTTTCCCCTGGCCATTACAGACACTCCTTCAATTTTCTTCCAGTTTCTCCTTTTACAGAAACCAGGCTTCCTGCCGCACAGGCCGACAGCAGAGTACTGGTAGGCAAGCTGGCACAGCCAACACTGCTGGGCATCAGGGTTCAAAGGACTCACTTTATCTGACAGGACAATAGCCTCCCTCGTTACTACAGCACACTGCCATGACCCGGGAGGATCCCTACCTGAAAGGACACTCATCTTCTGGGCTACGACAGTTAGCTTTCCTTCTGAGCCTGTGAGGAAGGAACAAAAGTGATCGTTCATGTTGGCCCCATGTCATGACACACATGCAGACTCCCGAAGCAGCCTTTCTGCTGTGAAGCTGGGTTTAAATAGCACTTTATAGCCTTATGTTTTCTGACTAAAAGTACTACATTCTTTGCTTAGCAGTGGTGGCACACGCCTTTAATCCAAGCACTCGGGAGGCAGAGATAATCTCTGTGCGTTTAAGACGAGCCTGGTCTACAGAGCAAGTTCCAGGACAGCCAGGGCTACATAGAGAAACCCTGTCTTGAGAAAACAAACAAACAAAAGTACTACATTCTTACAGAAAATACAAAAAGAAAAATGTGCTACATTAGCATGTTCCCACTACTCAAAGACACCATTAACATCTTCATATCTTTCTTTCCTTTTCTCCTCCCATGCACACAAAAACACATTCTTAAAACCACTGGCATCACCGTCTTTTTTTTTTTTTTTTTTTTTTTGAGACAGGGTTTCTCTGTGGTTTTGGAGCTTGTCCTGGAACTAGCTCTTGTAGACCAGGCTGGTCTCAAACTCGCAGATATCCGCCTGCCTCTGCCTCCCGAGTGCTGGGATTAAAGGCGTGCACCACCACTGCCCAGCTGGCATCACCGTCTTTACCGCCATGCATGTGCTTCCACCACATGTGGAAGTGTTCCTCATCAAAAGCTTCCCTCGGAGTAGACTCAGAATCAAATTCCTACCACATCCTGGCTCCAAGGCTAGAGGAACATCTGCTGTATGTCACCTGCTATGCTGACAAGGTTGCTCACCTCCAAGGATTGCAAACAGGTACTTGGTCAGGGCCTCAGTGGCGGAGGAGTCACTGCACTGGCGGGCCAGGTTGCGCAGTGCCAGCACAGCTTCATCCATCAGACGGGGGCTGTTGGACTTCAGCTGATCTGGACACACAGAGTCACAGCTCAGGGGTTGCAGCAGCTAAACATGAAGACTTTAGTCCTGGCTCTTTACCCCAGCTCTCGGACCTCATCATCAGCAATCTCAGAAAAGAAACTCCTTCCCCTGTTGGCGGTTAAAACCTTATTCCTTTTTTCATTTTAACATTTATTTAGTTATGTCTGGGGGAAAAGAGGTACCATGGCACACATGTACAGGCCAGAGAACAGTTTGTAGGAGTAGGTTCTCTCCTTTCATCATGTTCCCAGGACCACACTTAACTTGGCACACATGGCAGAAACCACCTTTAACTCAAGGAGCTGTCTTGTTGACGCTAAAGTTTACTTCTAACATAAACTGTGCCCCGCCCCCTCTGAGCAAAAAACAAATACAACCAAAACTCACAGTGCAGCAAGTGGCTGCAGAGGGGTCAGTATACTCACTAGCCAAGCCTTTCACGATGTCCAGGGCATACTGGCTGAGATCAAGTGTCACTGATGCCAGGAGACTGGAGATGGCTAAGGGGACAGAAAGAAATGCTCATCAGTTTCAGGTGTCGGTGCCTATTTCGCCCCACTCCCCAGAAGACGCCATCTGGAGTCTCCTGTTTAGCTCCATGGTAACAGGACTGTCCTTTGCCTCTGCAAGGTCACAAGGTTATCAACCCGTAAGCTAAAGCTCTGCTCTTCACACCAAACTGTCCAAACTGTCTAGAGCAAAGATTCTTAATCTCAAATATCTCCTGAAGATTTTACAGCCTCCATAATTACAGCTAGTATTCTAAGAGGATACTTTTCTATAGTTTTATCTTTTTTTTTTTTTTTTTTTTTTTTTTTGAGACAGGGTTTCGCTCTAGCTATCAAACCTGTCCTAGACCTAGCTCTTGTAGACCAGGCTGGCCTCGAACTCACAGAGATCCATCCATCCTGCCTGCCTGCCTGCCTGCCTGCCTGCCTGCCTCTGCCTCCCAAGTGTTAGGATTAAAGGTGTGCGTCACCATCACCTAGCTTTCCATAGTTTTTTTTAACAAGACAGCACCTGATAGGGCTCAGCAATAAAGGGCACTGGTTGTTTTTCCAGGATCAACATCAGCCAGCTCACAACTGCCTAGAACTCTAGTTTCTAGGGGATCTGATGCCCTCTTCCAAATTGTGGGCACACGCACTCAGACACACAGGTGTGCATGCTCATGCACATAAACATGCACACATGCATACACGTGCACACACACACACTCATGAAAATAATTTTTTTGTTGTTGTTTTTCGAGACAGGATTTCTCTGTGTAACAGTTATGACTGTCCTGGAACTAGCTCTTGTAGACCAGGCTGGCCTTGAATTCACAGAGATCCGCCTGCTTATGTCTCCCAATTGCTCGGATTAAAGGCGTGTGGCACCACTGCCTGGCTATGAAAATAATTTTAAAAGAAAGCCCATGTATTTCAGCATATTCTGAAGGGAGTTCCTGTCTACCTGGTGAGGGCAGTGAACATATCTCATACTTAGAACATATCTCATACTTAGAACACACAGTGCTCCTGCTGCAAAGCCAACAGCAACAGAGCCGCTCAGGCAGCGCATCCCCTCCCACCCACCTGTTATTGAAACCTACTTTCAATAACATTCTCCGGGCTCCTCAGCAAGGATTTTTGTATGGTGGGCAGAATCAGATCCTTAAACTCTGAGTGGGTCATGAACCGGAGCAAGGGGGCACAGTTGTCCTACAAAATAAAGAGTTAAACACCCAGGCCTCATGGGAAAGACTGAGAGGAAAGAGCAGGGTGGCATCAAGAATTTAAACCAGGATTTGATACTGTCTGGGTGGTAGCTGTGCAATCCACTCACTCACCAACAAATACTTCGGAGGCTTCACTTTGCTCATCAGAATGTTCTTCACGTAGAAATCTAGCAGGGTACTCTACAGGACACAAGGTCCCAAAACTTCAGTATTAAGCAAAGGTCCCACTTCCCATGGCTTCCCATGCTCGCCACTGAAAGGTGGGAAGCAGTCATTTCCATGGCTCCTGACACAAAGTTCAAAGACCTTGGCAGGGCTTTGACACCCCTGCCTGCTCAGAGCTGGTGACATCTGAAAGCTCTCTTACCCACTCCCACAGATGAACCCCACTTGCCTTCTCGATGCTCTTCCTACCTGCTCTCTGCCCTAAATGTTCTGCCCCACCTGTTTACTGGTCAACTTCTCTTTACTCCCTAAGTCCCTTCTTTACAGAGACGCATTCCCTGACCACAGTACCAGTCAGATACCCATCTTGCACATTTCCTTTGTCACACTTATCAGATACAATCAATAGGGGACAATCTATCTTATGTCAGCATCTTCTCTGATTCAGCTCCACAAAGATCACAGTCTTATGCTCACTGCTGCACCCCGACTCCTGGCACAATGCTTGGTGTGAACAGTAAAATCTCTCACCCCAGTGACTACACCAGGATTCACACAGGCTACCGCTACAGGCCACAAGACAAAGCAAGTTTCCATGGCTGTCCTCCAGACCCCTGATGCAGCAAGCCCACTGTCAGTCGCTAGACACTTGCCTTATGCTGGCTGACCACGTCCATCTCTTTGTGATTTGTGCAGAACTGCACGAGCAGCCCCAGCATGCCAGCATAGTTTTGGTTGGGTTCTAAGCTAAGGATAGCTGAAAAGTACTGCTCCACCAGTTCAGGGTTCTGAAGAGGAAGTAGAAGGCTGGTGAGTCAGATGGCAGAGGTACAAAGGCAAGGCCTCCTACCTCCCACCAGCTCCATTCACCTCCTTCCACAGTTTAGTGAGCTTCTTCATCGCACCATCCACAGCATGCTTGTGGGAGCCACCCAGCACCTCCAGCAGCAGCAGACACTGCACCTCCACCTGCCAGCACAAAGAAACACCAAATCACGATACAACTCAAAACCCTCATAGACTGCCACAGACATCCACCAGGCCTTCTAGACTCCAGCTCCATCTCCATCCCACCCACTCCAACCCAACCCTCTTGTCTCTACCAACTCCTTGTCCTAAATCTGCCCCCTTTCTCCTTCATGTGTAAAGAGCTGTTGCCTGCGTGTATGTTTGTACACATACATATACACATATATACATACATACATACACACACACACACATAAACATACACACACACAAACTCACACACACATATCCTTGGAGGTCAGAAAAGGCTGTCAGATTCCCTGAAACTGGGGTTACAGACAGTTGTGGAACACCATGTGGGTGCTGGGAATCAGACCTGAGTCTTCCCCAAGAGCAGCCTGAGATCTTAATTTCTGAGCTATCTCTCCAGCTCCCTAAATCCTGTCTTCTACCTAACACTGTTCATTCATGCATTTATTTAATAAATATTTGCTAAACACTTACTATGAGCCACAGTATACACAAGGAGAACAAGGTGCATTCTGGCACCTTATAGTTCAGGGAGAAAAAATAATATTGAACAAACAAAGACACAAATGGGGATGTAGCTCAGAACATAGCATACACGAAGCTCAAAGTTCACCCCAATAACAAAAAATTTCAAAAAGATACAATAAACATACATCTGTAAGACAACTGCCATTCGGGAGCAGAACAAGAAATCCTAGTTAATATATGTATATGCCTAGACTTTCCTTCATTAAGGACCAAATCCTACAGTCAAGCATGGTAGACACCTTTGATCTCAGTACTCGGAAGGCAGATCTTAGTGAGTTCCAGGTCAGCCTGTTCTACACATCGAGTTTGAGGTCAGTCAAGGCTACACAGTGAGACATTGGCTCAAAAATGACAAAAAATACATGTTTTGTTTTGTTTTTTTGAGAAAGGGTTTCTTAAGCCTTGGCTATCCTAGAACCAGCTCTATAGACCAGGGTGGCCTCAAACTCTCAAGAGAGATCCACCTGCCTCTTCCTCCTCAGTACTGAGATTCAATGCATGCATCACCACCACCAAGCAGAAAAAAATCTTAAGAAAGACCACTCATCCCAGCACTTGGGAGGCAGAGGCAGGCGGATCTTTGTGAGTTCGAGACCAGCCTGGTCTACAAGACCAGGACAGGTTCCAAAACCACATAGAAACCCTGTCTCGAAAAACCAAAAAAAAAAAAAAAAAGAAAGACCACTCAATGAACAGTAAACAGCAGATACTGTGCTAGGCTCTGTAGGAAGTAAGGTGACGCTCAGCATGGTGGTGCACACCTTTAATCCCAACCCTCAGGAGGAAGAGTTCCAGACCAGCCAAGGACCTGGTTAAATCTGCAGCACTAGGACCAAAAACTGTCAGATACACAGAAAACATTTCTATAGTCCTAAGAACCGGTAGCACAGGCACCACGGTGGCTAGGGACAGGTACATCCTTCTCTACCAGACCCTTCCCTACAACACTAACAGCATACCCTTCTACACATGTTGAGAGTTGCATCATTAAACAAGCTTACCCGTATCCCACTCAGAATCGTATCAGGGTTCCCTCTCTGAGTTGCTCCAATCCTTGCTCAAGAGTTCCCTTCTCCTCACAGAAGCCTTGCTCCCACCACCCTCAGCCACACGCCCGCCCCTCCAGCCTGCTTGTCCTTAGCATGACACCAGACTCCATCTTCTCCAACAGTGCATAAGCTCCACAAAAGCATAGGTTTCTCAGCCTAATTCACACAGCAGCCCCAGCTTTTAGCATAGTGCCAGCCAGTGAATGGCGAATTAATTACATATATAACAGACAACAGAATCAGGAAAGGAAAAGCCCAGATTCTAGCTCCTGCAACAAGTCACATGCTCCTGACACATTCTATCCTGTAACACTTTGCAGCTGGACCCTCCTGTTCACTAAGCTAACTGCCAGCACAGGTAGCAGCTGTCAAGAACTCAATGGAGATAAGCCAGAAAACCTGCCTGCTAGTAACCACTTTAGTAGAAAGCCATTTGTTAACAACGAAACCCACACTGTGGCAGGTTCCAGAGTCATCTGTATCTACACGTACTACACTCTACAGTGTCTATGGCCACTGCAAATCTCTTTAGAATGCCTCTCTAAGGAAGGTAGGTAAGTGGCTCTGTCAAATCTCATAGCCAAAAAGTAGATCCACAACAGCACCCTCAAGACTACTTCCAGAACCATCAACCATTCTAGACATCCAAGAGAACCCCCAACCTAGCTTACCTAAACATCCAAGATAACCCTCCACCTGGACTACCTAGACATCCAAGAGAACCCCCCACCTGGACTACCTAGACATCCAAGAGAACCCCCCACCTGGACTACCTAGACATCCAAGAGAACCCCCCACCTGGACTATCTAGACATCCAAGAGAACCCCCACCCAACCTACACAGACATCTAAGAGAACCCCCCACACCTGCCAACAGACAGGTGGGAAGAAGAAATAGAGACTGAGCAAGGAGCAGACATAGAAAGGGGAGAGATTAGATGACCAAGACAATAGCCAGAATTTCATTTTATTACTCTAAAATCCAAACACAGGTGAGAGGGCGCTAGCCAGGAAATAACATGATCTACATCATCTGTATTCATCTATATTACTGCGTCTTCTGGGGTCCCTGCCTTCTAGTTATCTCCCCAGTCTGGCCTCTCATGAAGGCAGGGCCCACATGTCTTACTCATCATTGCATTCAATGCCTAGAATCACATCTGACCCAGAGAAGCTTGGGAACATTGATGAACAGATGAATGTGATTCCCGCTGCACTTACGCCCACCACCAAACATATACCTTGGGACAATTTCCACCTGTGAGAGCATTTGGGACGCAAGAAATGCTTAAACATCACACAACTGTGCAAAGGTGACCCTCATGGATCCTCCAAAGACAAGGGAACCTACCAGTTTGTTCCAGATGTCGCCCTGCCGCTTAGCTTTCAGGGGAAAGACAATGCGCACTAGAAGGCAGGTCCAGGTCAGAGCCAGCAAGGCGGCCGAGCCACTGCTCTTGCTGTAGAGAAGGGAGAGAGACAAACACACATCCTGAGGCACAGCACAGTATGTGAACCTTCCCTTGACTTGTTCCCTAACATCATCAGTGACAACTCAGGACAAGAGTCTAGGCCTCACTGGCCAAAATCTCATCACTTGACATTTGCAACAATAAAGACAAGAAGAGATGGTTCAGAGGTTAAGAGCACTGTTTGTCCTTCCAAAGGATCTGGTAATTCTCCCAGCACCCACAGGCAGTTCACAACTGTCTGCTGCAGGGGACCTGACGTCCTCCTCTGGTGTCTCTTGGTACCAGGCACATACTTGGTGCACAGACATACATGTAGGCAAAACACTTATACACATAATTTTTAATTAATTAATTAAAGCAAGCTGGCTTTCCCCATTCAGTGCCTTGGGCTCACTGATTCCCAGTCCTGCTCCTCAGGAAAAGCCACTTTCTCTACTAGCCTGGTTCTCCTTGTTAGAGACAGGCTCTAAGTGCCATTCAGAGTGCCAAGGTAAGAGGCAGGTATGCTCACACTGCTCATTTGTACCAGCCTACCTGAGCAGGACTCCACAAAACCCTGGAGGCCCACAGACTTAACCTCTTACCTCGGAACACCTGCTTTGGAGCCAACACCTGAGGACTGGAGAGAGCTCAGGAGGTTCTTGGCTGTGGCCTCTGGCTGGGCCTCAGCCAGTTGCTGGATGGCCGCCTGCAAAGCCCTGCGGGAGGCCGCGTCTCTGGGGTGGGAAGGAAGGAAGGGAAAAGGGTGATCTCAGCAGGCACTGGTCTTTCTGGGGAAACACTGATGGTACCCGATTCCAGTGGATCCCAGGTGACAGGAATCAACTAGATAAATCCACCTTGCCCCAGAGTTCTAAAGTACTGGTAAGAGCAGAGGATGACAAGAAGGGCAGGATCTACAGCCATGGTATACACCCCATGACTTCAGACTAAGTTAAATGCCTTTACAGACTAATGAGTGGCTACATATGCTGAGATAACACGGAGGTAAGCACTGTCCCAGGCCTTCACAGTAACGACCACCCATGAGGTAGATAATGGCATCATCTCTTCTGCAGATGAGGAAACTAAAGTATAGAGAGGTTAGAGCGTGACCCTAAGAAGCCTGGCTCTCACAACTGGACTTTCCCAATATCCTATCCCACGCTCAACACCATGTCTCTGGTTGGGACTCACCTGTATCGATGCAGAGTCAGGCAGAATAACTTGCAGAGCCCTTTTACTGCTCCCTCTGGCAGATCTGAAAGCAAAGTTTACACAGAGACTCAGTACACACAGTGATAAGCATCTGCTTACGTCGGTCCTTCTCTCAGACAAGATCTTGGCACCAACACCCCAGTAAGCCCCAAATCTTTAAGCTAAAACCCCAAGGAAACAAAGGCAGTATCAAAACACATGGTACAGAAGAGCTCGGAGTAGCACAGACACTTGATAAAGCAATGGCAGTAAGAGCAAGCATGAGGATTTGCTCGCTAGCTTCCCCGCCTCTACAGGGCGGACAATCAATAGGGTACAGCTCTTCTACTTCCTGGCTTGAACACTGGCTTTACCCTGTGCTGTTTAGTTTATGATCACCTGCAAGTATCTGCTCATGCACAGGCTAATAAGTAGTTAAAAATTAGCAGACAGGCCCGGTATGGTAACACATGCCTTTAAACCCAGCAGTAGCAACAAGAGGATCTCTGTGAGTTTAAGGCCAGCCCAACCTACATTGCAAGTTCCAGGTCTGCCAGAGCTACACAGTAAGACTGCCTCAAAAATTGAAAGAAAGATAGACAGATAAAGAGACAGACAGAAAGCATAAGTCAGTAGTATCTCCCCCCCCTCACCCTGCAGCCAGCCACTCTGGAGACTGTGGTAGAATTGCTTGATCCCAGAAGTTTGAGGTCAGCTTGGGCAAGACAAAAACCCAGTCTCAATAACAAAACACACATGGCTACACAAAATAATAATTAAAAGAAAAAATTTAAAGCCCAAGATTAAAATGCCATAAAATAGGTGTGGTGGCACATGCCTTTAAGCCCAGCACTCAGGGAGGCACAGGCAGGTGGATTTCTGTCAGTTAGAAGTCAGCCTGATCTACAGCAGACTGCAAAGTGTTCCACCCACCGCCCCCCACAAAAAAAAAGAAAAGAAAAAAGATTAAAGTACCACAAGTAGCCAGAAAGGGAAGAGCACCTGTAACTAGGTGGTGAACGTCTAAGCTTGCTGAGAGTTTAGTCAACTGTAGGAAGCGCAGAGGGAACCAGGTGCCGGATGGGATTAACAACAAAGACAGATGAAGAAAAACAGTGTGCTGAGAGCACCTGGCGCTCAGTGCTGCTCCACTTCATCTACGTTCATGTGTGCCATCCCCACAAGCTAGGCTCTGCTGTCTGAACCCACCTTACAAGGAAGGAAGTGAACAACAGAAACCCAAGGAGGCCAGCCAGAGGGGTAGCTGGGCTGAACAAGAGTGCTCACGCATGCTGGACAGTCAACTCGGACAAGCACTACCAGCCTGACCAGGGCATGCGGCCAGCAGACAGAAGCTCGACTCAGGGAAGTCTGGCCTAAGCTGTGAGATGATCAAGCCCAGGAAGAGCTTTCTTGGTGTTTCCCGTTTCAGGTGATATTTCCCAGCCCCTGTAGCACTCTCAACACTTAGACAGTAACCAGAGGCAGGAACAGGCTGAGAGAGCAGGAATAACGACCGGAAACATAAACTGCAAGTGTGCCACTGCCACCAACTGTACTCTCATTGACCCCCACACCGACCTATGAGAGACATCACTAGCTTCATGTTCGACTTGGACTCAGAGGAACAGAGAACGAGGAATGACAGCTCCATACAGGAGGCTGCACCTCACTCCGATTAGAGAAGTTCAGGATGCCAGATTCAGAGTGGAAGCCAGGCGGTGGTGGTGCACACCTTTAATCCCAGCACTCGGGAGGCAGAAGCAAGAGGACCTCTGTGAGTCTGAGGTCAGCCTGGTCTACAAAAGACAGTGACGCAAGAGGACAGTAGGAGCTAGATGCCAGCTGGTCCATCCAGGAGACCCTGTCTTGGGAGGGAAAGAGGGACGGAAGGTCGGCTGGCCAGTTGACAGGTTTGTTTAAATTCGTCATGGTAGTGCACACCTATAATCCCAGTACCAAGTGATAAGAAAGGTGAACGGCAGTTTGAGGCCATTATATGGAGTCCTCTTCTCAAATAAGCACACACATACATACACACACACACACTCCCAAAAAAAGCTAGTTAGTAAAATTCAAACACCTGTAGTGTGTATGTCCTCAGAGAGCATTAGAAACCATGGATCTGTCAATCTTAACAGACCTTAGGGTCCTTAACTGGCCAACCACCTGTTTCCATCCTCTTAATTCTGTGGGCATAAAAAGAAGTATCCCAGATCAAAAGAAAAATGTCTGTATGCCAGTGTACTGCTCAAGAAAGATTGGTGTTGTCTTCTAGAAACATCTGACCCCAACACAGCTAAAATTACAAATGACTTCGGCATCTATCTGCACTGACCCAACTGTTTTAACTGTTTCGAAGCACATTTTATATTAAAAAAATGTGAAGGCAGGCCGGGCGGTGGTGGCGCACATCTTTAATCCTAGCACTTGAGAGGCAGAGACAGGCGGATCATTTTGAGTTCGAGGCCAGCCTGGTCTACAAGAGCTAGTTCCAGGACAGGCTCCAAAGCCACAGAGAAACCCTGTCTCTAAAAACCAGGGGGAAAAAAAGCTAAAGGCAGAAGTCAGGGGGAAGGAGGAGGAAGCCGAGAGCGCAGCTGATCTCCAAAAGAAAGAGCACTGCAGGTGTAGGGCAAACACCCACCTTTGCCAGCGATACATCTCCCCAGCTCACTGAGAATTTCTCTCCGCTCCTTTACACTAGCTGTTGTCACCTTCACAGCAAAACGCTTCAGTGTCTCGGAAACCTGTGAAGACCAAACCCGCAGAAAATGTCACTAGTCAGACCACAAACAGTGAGGGTGTGCGTTCAGTGTGCACACGGCAGAACTGCCATTTTCCTGACAGCTGGGGCATCATGGGGACTTAGCAGCGTTTCTCAGCTCTACCCACTAGTTGCAACCATTAGTAACCCATTCGCCTCTTGCCCCAGTTGTGACAATCAAGTTTCTAGACACTATCAAATCTCCAGGGACAAGGGGGAAAAAAAAATCACCCACTGTTTAAATCCAGTCAACATACCTTTCTTCTTATTTTTTTGAGACAGGGTTTCCTTGTAGCTTTAGAACCTGTCCTAGCACTCACTTTATAGACTAGGCTGGCCTTGAACTCACAAAGATCTGCCTGCCTCTGCTTCCCGAGCACTGGAATTAAAGGTGTGTGCGACCACCACCAAGTGGTACAACAGACCTTTTTTAAAGTTAAGCAAGGCAAGATAAAATCCAACAATCTCTAGACAGAAAGTATCCTCTCAGACATACCCCAAATGTACACCATGGCTGATGGCTGCCCCCGCTCCAGTGGATGGCCCCACATTCATGTGCATACAGGCGCACTGACTGGACTAAATACCAAACCTGAGGACCCAGGCAATAAAAGAGAAAATGGACTTCCACAAATAGGTCCTCTACTTCGACACACACAATGTGGCATGGGAGCACAAGAGCACACTCATGCACACACTTATGCACACTTTAAATAAGTAAACATTTTTAAAGTGGGGAGGAGCTAGAGATGGTTCAGTGTTTAAGAGCACTTGCTGGTCTTGGAGAGGGCCAAAGTTCAGTTTTCAGGACCTACACGGCAGCTCACAAACACCTGTAACTTCAGTTCCAGGGGATCTGACATCCTCTTTTGACCTCTGCAGACACCAGGAACACATAGGGTGCACATACATATGCATATACACACATGCAAACATGTAGGCACTAACACATACAATAGAATAGTTTTTAAGTGAACATGAATGTGGGAGGGAACTGTATTGGGGTACTCGGGGAATGAGAGGGAGAACTGGGGTGAATATGATCAAGATCAAGATACACTATTTACAAGCATGACACTCTAACAGAACAAATAATTTTTTTTTGTTTTTTTTTTAAATATTTATTTATTATGTATACAATATTCTGTCTGTGTGTATGCCTGAAGGCCAGAAGAGGGCACCAGACCCCATTACAGATGGTTGTGAGCCACCATGTGGTTGCTGGGAATTGAACTCAGGACCTTTGGAAGAGCAGGCAATGCTCTTAACCTCTGAGCCATCTCTCCAGCCCCAGAACAAATAATTTAAAAAAAAAAAAAAAAGACAGTATGAGCCAGGCAGTGGTGGTGCACACCTTTAATCCCAGCACCTGAGAGGCAGAGGCAGACAGATTCTATGAGTTCAATGAGTTCAAGGCCAGCCTGGTCTACAAGAGCTACTTCAAGGACATGCTCCAAAGCTACCAAGAAACCCTGTCTCTAAAAACCAAAAAAAAAAAAAAAAATTAAAAAACAAAACAAAACCCAAAGCAATATGAGCCAGGAATGTTAGCACATGCCTTTAATCACAGCAGTAGAATCTCTGTGAGTTAAAGCCTGCCTTCCTGATTTGCAGGACCTGAGATCCTGTATCAGAGAGAGAGAGAGAGAGAGAGAGAGAGAGAGAGAGAGAGAGAGAGAGAGAGAGAGAGAGGGAGAGGTGTATAAATGGTGGTGCTTTTTCTACATACAAATATACCTCAAAAATTCTGAGAATGGGCTGGAAAGATGGTTCAGAGGTTAAGAACACAGTCTGCTCTTCCAGAGGTCCTGAGTTCAATTCCCAGCAACCACATGGTGGCTCACAACCATATGTAGTGAGATCTGGTACCCTCTTCTGTTGTGCAGGCATATGTGCAGACAGAGCACATATAAATAAATAAAATTAATTTTTTTAAAAAATAAAACAATTAAGAAAAAAATTCTGAAAACAAATACAAAAAATTTGAATACAATCCCAGAAAATGGACAATTATTTAAGTTAGGCAGAGACCTGGAACTAATCAGAACTAGAAGTATTGACTTCTGACTTAAGATTAATAAAGTGAAGAACTATGGGTAAACAGTGAGAGGCAAAGCAAGTTTGTGAGAGAAGAGTCCGAATCTAAGGAGGGCCTACTACATGCCGGCATGCTCTCTCTCCCTTTCCACCATCACGCTCTGACCTCCCAGGGGAGACTGCCAGCACCCTGGCCAATCTGGCACAACAGAAGCACACACTGCTAACTGTGAAGCGAGCTGGACCCCAGCTCTGCTCTCAACAGCCGTGGAAGCGAAGCACAACAACGGCAGCTCTGCTCTCCAGTTTCTCTAGCTAAGGCGTCAACAGCACTCACCTCAAGGCACTGGTACTAAAGCTAACGCACCTGCAAGGGCAGCATCGACAGTCCCATCAGAAAGAACCACCTCCAAGGCAGAAGGCTCTGCCTCAAAGTAGAGCCAATGGCCGCAGCACCTGTGTTCTCAAAACCAAACCTGAAAACCAAACAGGTCTACAAAGAGACACCACCATGCCCAGTCTTCCACATCTGAGTCAGCGCAGTTTGTGAGCATTCTCAGAAACCTAGGGAAACCTGCTCTATAAAGTTCATGTGAGCAGGCAGCACGTCCACGAGGCAGGTCCACGAGGCAATCAAGTCTGGAGTCGGGGTTGGGGTTGGTTTTGAGGGTTCTTCAAAGGAAGCCCAAATTAGTAACATGAATCAAGGGTACAGAGACACAGAACAATGCATTTATTTTCACATTTACTTTGGAGAAGGGGGCATGAGTGTGGAAATTAGGGAACACCTTGTGGGAACTCCACAGAGTGGGTGCTGGGCCCTGAGGCTTGGTCATCAGGTCTTGCTGCAAGTGCTTTACCCACCGAGGCATCTTGCTGGCCCCTGCTTTTTTTTATGTGTAAAATCTGCTCTAAGTCTCTTGGCAATAAATACAATGGCATCCAAACTTGTACATAAACTATTTCTTGCTTTGATATTTTTGCGTGTGTTTTTTTTTTTGTTTTTGTTTTTTTTTTTTTTTTGGTTTTTTGAGACAGGGTTTCTCTGTAGCTTTGGTGCCTGTCCTGGAACTAGCTCTTGTAGACCAGGCTGGCCTCGAACTGCGTGTGTTTTTTTTTTTTTTATTTGTTGGTTTGGTTTTGTTTTCTTGAGGCAGGGGTCTCTACATAGTCCTAGTTGTCCTGCAACTATATACACCAGGCTGGCCTCGAACTCAAGAGATCTGCCTGCCTACCAAGTGCAGGGCAGAAAGATGTCAGCACACCTGGACTTGCTTTAGTTAAGTGTTTTTTTGTTTTACTTTCACATTGGCACATAACCCAAAGATTCTAGAAGGTCTGTCCTCATGCCTGAGCTGAGCTGTACTTCAGCAGTCACCTCTGTACCTCTGAAGATGGAGGCTTTCTGGCTCTGGGACTCTTGGCTTTTCTATTTTGCCCTTCATGCCCTGACTCCACCACGCTCCCCATCCCACGAATAGCAGTCCTCAGTTTATAACACGAGCAGCTGAGGTGGTCAGTGTCCAACTGTGCAATACAGCACACACCCTCCACCTGACGACCTGTGCACCTCATGCCGTCCAGCGTCTGTTTCCCTGCAGTGGGAACTGCCCTTTCCACCATCGCCTGTTTGCCTTGTTTTACCTAATCTTATTAATTACTCAACTCAAACTCTTAGTTTTGTGTCTTCATTCCAGAAAACTCTGTCCTTCCTCCTGAAGAAGTCTCTGAATTTTCTGTCCTACCCCAAGCTGGCAGGTGGTTCTCCGGTGTGTAAGGTACTATCATCAAGTGCACCACGATGTCTGTATGGAGCACACCATTCATTTCAGAGGTCGCACAGTGTGCAAAGGTGCTAGCACCATATTCAAGTTTGCCAAGACCCAGAATTCCATGTTGAAATCAGTTTCCTTCTGAGTACTGAAGCTTCTGTCTTTCTCCTCTGCACTAATAGCCTTTAGCTGTGGCTGTGAAGGCCAAAGCCAACATAGTGGTTTTTGCTGTATTCAGAGACGGTCTTACTATGCACCTAGGCTGGCCTCCACCTCGAATCCTGTGTTGGGAATATAGGAATGCCGATTCTGACTGATCTTTTGGAGGACACCCAGTTTTTCTTTCTAGAAGCTTTTAGATTCTTTTTTAAGATTCTGAAATTTCATGGTAATATGCTTTTGTTGTGAGTCTCTTTTATCCATTGTGCAGAGTCCTCTGGTCTAGAAACATATCCATCCACTGGGGGAAAGTTTCTTGAGTTATTCTGTTAACAACTTCCTTGACAAGTGATCCTAAAAAAGTGTTCCCAGCACTGGGTCGACAGCACTGAGTTTTAAGGTCACAAGAGAGAAAATTTTAGTTTCTGGCCGGAGTGGAAAAGCTAGGGATCCAACAGCATCTAAACCTAGGTTCAAACCATCTTCCTTAAGCCAGTCACTCTCCCTTCCATGTCAGCTGACTCCAGAACTTCACCTTTCGAAGATTTTGCAAAGGATCACAGGAGGGCTCCTGAGTTTCCTAACTGATGGATTGGGACTCACTTCCATTGGTGTTCAAAGACCTGTATTTCTCTTCTTTTTTGTTTTTGTTTTGTTTTGTTTTTGAGACAGGGTTTCTCAGTGTAGCCCTAGCTGTCCTGGTACTTGCTCTGTAGAGCAGGCTGGCCTTGAACTCACAGAGATGCGCCTGCCTCTGCCTCCTGAGTGCTGGGATTAAAGTCATGGACCACCACTGTCCGGCAAATCTGTATCTCTGACTGACATTTTCTAGCTCCTGAAAGTTTGCTACTATTGTCTGTGTTCTCCATCCTCCCCTCCATTGGTTGGGTTTGCTTTTGTTGCACTGGGGATCAAACATAAAGCCTCATACATCCATGTCAGAAACACATTCTATCACGGAGCCATGCCCTCAGCCCTAAAATATCCTGTAGGAGAGCGGATAGGGATGGCACGTAGGGTCTAACGTGTTCTACCACTAATTAGGCAAGTGTTCTACCACTGAGTCACCCACAGGCCAGAGAGAGACAGAGAGGGTCAGAGGACAGCTTCAGGAGTCAGTGCTCTCCCAGCACTCAGACTCAGGCCACCAGGCTTGCACAGCAGCCAGCACTTTTGCCCAATAAGCCATCTTGCTGGCCCCACAGTATTAGCGTTAAGATCCTTTACTAACCTTAGTGAGGTCTGAGAAAAAACAAACAAACAAACAACAGATGCATACAGACTACCCTCTGCCTTACAAGACAGTAACCATTAAACTCCTTTGGCTTTGTTTTTCTTTTTTCTCTATGTAGCCCATTGCCCTGGCTGTCCTAGAACTAGCACTGTAGGCCAGGCTGGCCTTAAACTCAGAGATCTGCCTGCCTCTGTGCCTCCTGAGTGCTGAGATTAAAAGTGAGCATCACCATAGCCCTGGACGGTCTAGAACTGTCTCTGCCTCCCAAATGTGTCACCTCACTGTCAATATGGCATTAAATTCATGTTATAGTTTCTCTCACAAATATGAAAGAACTTTTCAGCCAGTAGCAGTGCACACCTTTAATCCCAGCACTGGGAAGGCAGAGACAGGAGGATCTCTGTGTATTCAAGGCCAGCCTGGCCTACAAGAACTAGTTCCAGGACAGGCTCCAAAAGCTACAGAGAAACCCTGTCTCGAAAAACCACAAAGAGGTGGGGGAGGGGGAGCTGGGAGTGTAGTTTGTAACACAGTCCTTGCCTAACATGCACGAAGCCCTGAGTTGGATCCCCAGCATGGCAAAGGAAAACAAAAGTAAGCAACCCCTGGAAACCTTGTCACAACAAAAGTGAGGAAAAGAATAGTAGGCTCCTTTAGCTGTCACACTGGGTGCTGGAAAGACTGGCAATCATGCCCTCCGAGTTCACAGGCAGCACTGTAGACAGCACTGCCCAAGAATGAAGTCTCCAAGGTGACAGAAATGCTTCCCTAGTCTGGTCAATACACCAGCCACTAGTCACATGTGACTACTAAAATGTGCTTGAGAATTTTTAACTTCAGATAGTTCAGACAAACTTAAGTAAGTCTTATAGCTATTCTGATAACACAGCCAAGGGGGAACCACACTACTGTACAACATAACTCTAGAGAGAAGATTCTGATTTTGTTTCGTTTTGCTTTGTTTTTCGAGAAAGAGTTGCTCTCTGTAGCCTTGGCTGTCCTCTATAGCGCTGGTATTAAAGATGTGCGCCACCACCACCTGGCTAAGGAGAAGACTCTTTTACCAGTAATAGTGTTAAATAGTCAATCCTCTAGAAGCACTGAAACCTTACTTCTTGGGATTCACCATGACACAGCGCTGAACAAATGACCAGCTCCCTGTACAGGAGACCCTCGCAAAACAGCTTTTGAATGTTCAGGTTAAATGGCCCCTCTGGCCGGTCTCGAGGCTCAAACATAAAAATCAACTACTCTCATCCTGGAGACCCAAACTGTCTAATAGATACCAGTTTCTGCCAGGCAGCATAATCCCACTGAGGCGGCATGAGCAGGACGGCTACAAGTCCAATGCCAACTTGGTCTCCAGTTTTAAAACCTACATATTTTTAAGTTGTGGCAGGGGGAATAAGAAGAGAGCTTCTTTTTTCCATTTATAGTCTTTTCATCCTTCCACACGCTACAGAAGAAGCTGGAATGGAGAAACAGGGGTCCTCAACCCCTCCCTGAACTGCAATGTAACCACAGGTAATAACAAGGGTGACAAGACTCCTTCTAACTGGAGGGATCCAACAACAATAACCAAATTACATCTTCCTAACAACCCTATGTGACAGATATTATTTCAACATCATTTTACATATAAAAAGCCTGAAACGTAGAGGGGTGATGCAATTTATCTACAGCCTCCGAGAAATCAACGAGCAGAGACGACTCCAAACCCGTGTGGACATAAGGCTACATTCTATGTGGTCGCATAGAGTGGGTACACTCTGCATTGGCCCGCGGCTCCCGGGCACCAGGCTCTGGAAAACTGTGGCAGACTCCGAGGTGGAGCTCTGCAACCGCCGGAGCCGGAGCAGGAACAGCAAGGCGCCAGCTGCCCCAAAGCCCAGTCGAAGCCCCGGACTCCTGGAGCCCAGCGTCGCTCTGGCCGCTAGGGCCGAGCCGAGCCTCCAGCCGTGAGGCGCCAGCCCCGCCGCCTCTTCCTGCGGCCTCCGCCGCCGTCAGCTCAGCAATCTCGGTCCCAGCGCTCCGGCCACCGCCGCCCGCGCTCCGGCCCCGCCGTCCGCCGCGTTAGCCCCGTGGCCGGCCGCCCGCCTCACCTGCGTGTCCGCCGCCATCCTGCCGGTGCCCACTCCGGAACCGCTTCCGGAGCGCTTCCGGGTCACGGCGGGGCCCACGCGGCAAGGCGACGCCTGGCGCCCCCGAGCGGGATGGCGGCCAGGCGCGCGTGCTGGAGCCCGGTACACAGGCTTTTTTCACCCTGGCTCCGGGAGACGCCGCGCAGCTCCCGCGTCTTTGGGGATTCCGGATCCAGCCCCGACACTCCCATCGGGCGGTTCCTGAAGGTTCTTAGTTCTTTGGCGGAGCCACTAAAAGCCGCTTCCTGGGCTCCGGGAATGAACCCAAAGGATTAGTCCTTAGTCTTCGCGGGAGGATCAGTGATGCCGAGGGAATTGCGCGGTCCTGCTAGGAGTCTGGTCCCTAAGATAGCTGGAGGAAGGAGTGAGGAAGAGCTCCGTATCTTTGAAGATTTAATTTTTATTAGGACTCTATGCTTTACAGAACGCGGTCTCCAGGCTACTTGTTGATCCTCAGCCGTGACTTTCAAACTTTTGACACCAGTTCTAAGTTAGCTATACTGATCTGTAGTTAATAAGCCACGAGCTCCGTGACTAATATCAATAGGATACATTAATTAGGTGCTTTTCAGACTTGACACACTTATTGAATGGAACTGAGATCCAACTACTGCTTTAGAGGAATGGAGGTCAAAATTCTGGCCTAACTTTGTCTATGCTTTACCTTGGATGCATAGACTGAAAAGGTTTTGTGAAGGCCTACAACCTCTAACTTTGTAAATTGTGTGCACCCTCCCAAATGTAACATGAACTACCTGCTTAGTAGCCAGTTACCAACTGTCCCTGTATTCCAGCATGCTACCTCGATTATGTATCTCATCTTAATGTACTTAGAAAAAACTGTAGCCAGCCCTCTGTATTCTACATCGATTCAACTACAATCTAAAATACAAAAAACATAGGTATTAAACACAATTTATCACTCTGTGACTAATTGCTGCACCCGAAGGCTGAGGCAGGAGGATCAATTTCTAAGCCAATTTAGGTTACAGTGCCTAAACTGATAACTGGGCCGGTGTGGTGGGGCAGATGGCCCAGTGAGCAGAGGTGCTAGCAATCCTTGAATGCTCCTGAGAGCTACAGGCCTATTTCAACAAGACCGCGACCTCAACCCAGCCTTTTACTCCTGCCTCACCCTAAAGGCTGTTTCCAGACATGAACTCAGCTCCTCAGCCTGAGCACCCACTAGCTTTGATACCCAGTAAGTTCAGAGACCCAAGTCTAGATAGCAAGGTTCAACTACACAAAGTAGGTAATTGGTGACCTTGGAACATATTCCCCATAGATAAGATTAGAAGTGGGGCAATGGCACCTTTAATCAAAACACTTGGGAGGCAGAAGCAAGAGGATCTGAGTTCAAGGCCAGCCTGGGGTGTTACACAGTAAAACCCTGTCTCCCAAAGTTTTTTGCTTTTTAACCCTGGTTTTAGTTTCCCAAACCTCAAAATATACAAAATAAATACAGGAAGACAATTTTAACAGAAGTAAGCTTTTATTTCCAGGTTTCTTGGATTAAGTTGTCTGAATTGGTTGCTTTGAGAGGATTAGTCAAAGAGACCAAATCCCATATCTTCATCTGATTCCTCCGACTCTTCCTTGGCTTCAGCCTTTGCTGGGGCTGCAGCGGCAGCAGCAGGAGCAGCAGTGGTGGCGGCAGCCACAGGGGCAGCAGCCACAAATGCAGATGGATCAGCCAAGAAGGCCTTGACCTTGAAGAAAAGATGAAAAGAGTGATCTTCCACTCTCCCACACCCCTCCTGTGTAGCTCCCACTTAAGGTCCCAGTCAGTAAAGCTTCCCTGTATAGAAGCTACCCATCAGATCTTAAATACGGTCGGGGTGGGAGGGTGAGAGGACACTTGGGCCCAGCTCTTAAATCTTTGGGGGTCTGTCACTTTCAATGTGAGAACATAGATACTCTTGTTCCATCTCCAAAATGTTTCCCCCTTTATATGGACCTCACTATGTATATGTTGTTCAGGGAAGGCTCAAACCGATAGCAATAGAACTATAGGAATAGACTTTCAAAAGTAGACTCTTAAAGATGTATTGGGGTACACAGTAGTGGACCACACCTTTAATCCCAACACTGAGGCAGAGGCAGGTGGATCTGTGAGGCCAACCTAGTAATTCCAGGTCAGCGAGTTATACAGAGACCAAGTCTCAGAAGTCAACAATGTACTGGGGATATATTAACACCTCAGTTGGTAGAATGCTTGCCTAGCAGGAAAGCCCCAACACTGGTAACATAAGCCCAAACCTGGGGGTGCATATACTTCTATAATCCTAGCACTTCCTAGATTCAAGGTCACCCAGCTTTGGCTGTCTCAGAGTTACCTCATGTGTGAAAGAATGGAGTGTGAATTCACTAACTCAGTAGCCTGCCATTTGTCACCCTGATGTCAAACCAATGATTCTGGAAGAGTATCTTTACCTTTTCAGCAAGTGGGAAGGTATACTCAGTCTCCACAGACAGAGCCAGAACCCGCTTGTACCCATTGATGATCGAGTGTGGCACTGAGGCAACAGTCGGGTAGCCGATCTGCAGACAAACACTGGCAACATTCCGGACACCCTGCATGGGAGAGGACAAACAAGTTACATTTAGGATCACCCCGTCAGTCTCTAAGCCTGCTTACACCAGATACTCCTGGCAGGCCAGACCCATCAATTATGTGTTTACCCTTACTGCAACCTGGTGTCCCATATACCGTTTTTAAATCTAAGCTGTTATCAGTCACTAAGCACTATTGTACAAAATGGCTAAACTATTTCCAGATGTAATCTGCCAATAAAACTTATTAAGTAGAGCTACTTGTATAGTTACCCCTTGAACTGGAGCCCAAGACCCACTGCAGATACCAGAATCCAGATTTAAGTCCTGTCCATGCACAGTGATCTGGGGCTGCATAAGCCTGCAAAGCCTGCTGCGGACCTATGAGGCTGTCAATGCCCACTCAAGACAGGGCAAATGCTATTAGACCTGTTCGCTACATCTTCCAAATCTTAAAATGACTGGGACAGGCATAATGGGAGTTGAGTAGAAATTATATAAAAATTAAATGCTCAAAAAAAAATCAATAAAAAAACTAAAAAGGCTAAATCCAGAAACGTACATAATTTCAGTTATGTTGCTCACACAAGGAAAAAAAATCCTTAAATGATAACTTGAT
>CAWTZC010000019.1:0-28205 GCA_963919715.1 Microtus obscurus | reverse complement strand
TTACATGTTGAAATTGGGGCGTCGGGGTTGTGTCCCCAACACCCCGTGCCGCTTGGCTAGCTTATGCCCGAAATAACAACACACAAATTGTATTCATTTAAACACTGCTTGGCCCACTAGACTTCAACCTCTTAACCCAATCTAATCATCTATGTAGGCACCCCAAGGTGCGCTTACCGAGGGAGATTCTACCTACGTCCATCTTGAGTCGGAGCTTCATGGCGAGTGTGCCTCAGAGAGCCGGATCCTTCCTTGCCCCGAGAGGAGCCTGGCTCTGAGTGGAGCTGCGTGCGCGTTCTCTGAGCTCACTTCCTCTTCCACTGTCCGTACACTATTCTGTTTACTCCTCCCACCTATGTTCTAACCAATTGGGCCAGACAGTTTATTTATTGCTTATCCAATGAAATCAATAGATTGATATATGACACTCTCACATCACATATAATGGCAGAATTATATGCCATTCTTATGGTGCTAAGGGATTTTAAAGAACCTCTTAATATAGTTACAGATTCACAATATGCAGAAAGAGTTATCTTGCATATTGAAACCGCTAATTTATACCAGATGACACAGAGTTGACTTCATTGTTTATCCAGGTACTTAAGACATAATCAGGAACAGGCTTTGTCCGATGTACATAACACACATCCGGTCCCATACAGTCTTGCCTGGTCCTCTAGCACAAGGCAACGCTGAGATTGATCAATTATTGATTGGAAGCGTGTTGCAGGCCTCGGGAATTTCCTAAAAAAGCATCATGTCAATAGTAAAGGCCTAAAGAAAAGAATTTTCCATTACTTAGTGGCAGCAAGCTAAGGACATTATAAAGAGATGTCCTACTTGTTCTTTCTACTAATCAAACACCGTTGCCTGCAGGGAGTAACCCAAAGGGTACTAAGAGAAATGAAATCTGGCAGATGGATGTGTTCCACTTTATGGAGTTTGGTAAATTAAAATATGTACACCACACCATAGACACGCGGTATTCAGGTTTTCAATGGGCTGTACTGCCCTGAGCTCAGAAAAGGCAGATTCAGTAATCACACATTTATTGGAAGTTATGGCCATCATGGGTATACCTGTACAAATAAAGACAGATAATGGTCACATGTGAAGGGTATCTAAGAAAATGAAAGCAGCTTTTTTGATTATTATAATGTAAAACACATTACAGGTATACCAAATAATCCTACAGGTCAGGCAGTTATAGAAAGATCAAATCACTATAAAGGATATGCTGAACAAACAGAAAGGGACCGAAAATACCCCCAGAAATATGATTACATAATGCTTTATTAACCTTGAATTTTCTTAACGCTAATGAGAAAGGAACGACAGCAGCAGAAAGACATTGGATAATGGAAAAGTCTGGCTGAACTAAATCAACCGATTTATTTCAAAGATGTACCACCTCTCAATGGAAGCCAGGAGATGTTACTACGTTGGGGAAGGGGTTTTTGCTCTTGTTTCCACAGGGAGAAGAAAAAATTGTGGATACCATCAAAATTAATAAAGTTCCGATTTGAAGAGGAACCTCTTGGAAAGGAGAAATGACAACTCATCCACAATGATATTCATACAGGTGGTAAGAAAAACATATAGAATGGGGCAGGGTTCTGTTCTTATCTCCACAGGAAAACACTCACCTTTGAAAAATTCAAGGGACCCTGGATATTTGGATACTGACAGATGGAAAAATACCTCGCCCAATAGGAAATATCAAGAAAACTGAATGGGTTGTGTAAGTAAAACATATTAAACCATATTTCCTAAATTTATAGAGCTGGTTTTGAAGTTGGACTCTGGCTCAGTCCCTCTCCAAATCCAAGCCTGTTAGTAAGAGAAAAACCCAGAGTTTCTGGAGTTTCTGTCTCATGTCAAGAGCCATGATATGGGACAGAAAGAAATATGAGTTTAGGAAAACATCTTTGCTTTTGCTCTTCATACCTATCATACCTCCATTGAATATATCTATCATGCCTTTCACTGAATATATATATGTCTATATAATTAATGTTTAAGTATTTTTACAATAAACAATGAGTCTTTTCTGAAGTGACATTTGAAGTTTCCAGGAAGAAGATGGGGCCCCACAACAACAACTCTACCTGGTTGATATGACGTCATGATACTGATAGCGCTACTACAAGACCTGTTTTGGGTACCAGCTGCACAAGAAGATCCCAACTTGTTTAGCTGAAATGGTGCACATCTTGTATAACATTCTGGCCAGACCTCCCAACAAAATACTCAGAGACTATTTGCAATTTTAAAAGACATTGATCTTGAAATTTAACCATCATTTTGCTTTCACAGGATCCCCAGAAAGAACGTGCTATGACAGCTGGAAGTAATTCTAGAGGACGACGTCCCCCTCTCCCCCAGTAAAGTTTGCCCCTGGGTTTAGGGACATCATTTAGGGGGTTGGGAAGTTAGGGGGAGGAATTTTATAAGCTCAGGGATCAAATTAAATTAAAAAAAGAGGGATGATGGGATAGATTTGTAATTGTGAGTTACAATTTTTAGACAAATATTGGTATTGATTCTTGTATATTGATACAAAGTTAAATTATATTGACTATTGTATGCATGCATGTTTCTACCTCTGTTTAAAATATTTTTTATGTATTGGACATATATTGTATCGATATATATGTACTTGTTTATATATTTACCATATTGCAATGTACATTTCTACCTTTGATTAAGATACTTTATATATTGTTTGTGTATTGATATATATTTACCATATTGCAATGTATATTTGTACATTGTTTATATTTGGAGGCCATTATCCTCATTTGTTACACAGATGTTTATTGTCTTAGTCTTTAAGTTAGATAGATATTGAGAATTATATAGATTAATAGTCATCTAAGTTTGCCATTTATAATTAGACTAATCAGGTTATTTAGATATATAGAGATTATACTCAGTATAGATAGATGATCTTCAACCTCTTCAAAGAGCTGTAGAAAATGGCCTTTAATCTAACTCAGAGTTTGGTGGTAGTGAGACACAATTGCTCCTGGCAACACCACTCTATTCCCGAGAGAATGTTGAGCACCAAAAAAAGACACTCCACCTGGAGCCTTTCTTTTGGCAGAACTGGCCTTGGAGCAAAGAAATGCCCATACCTCAACCACTGACAGAGATACAGAGCGTGCATCAATGGATAAAACAGGACTGTCATATCCTGCCAAGACAGGGTAAGATAGTTTTGAAAAGTTGCTTGCCTTTGAAAATGGTATGTCAGTTCGTTAGGCCTTAGCCAAAGTTGGTTGCTTCAACCCGCTGCAAACGTCACTTTGGGTGATTGCCCAGGTAGCTAGTTGTCCCTGTGATTTGTTGCATGCTTAGGAAGTTGTTTTACCGAACTTCCTAAATACCCAGGTAACATTATTTCCCCTTCTCAGATCTTTGATGGGGTTGAAGACTATATAACTATAGTTACTTTTCTCCCATGACTTGGCCAAGTTATTTATTATACAAGTCCTAAGCTAGTTAGAATAGGATATTTATACTTATTGTATATAATTTCGTAGTAGGCTTTAGAACTCTCTTATTTAAACAAAAGGGGGAGGTGTTGCGGGAGGTCTTCCAGCCCTCCAACCAATAGCTGCTGAGATACCAGCCCATTGGGGCGTGGTTTCTCTCCCTTCAAAAGGCTTCTATTTCCTTCGGCTGGTCTCTTGACTTCCTGTTCGGCTGGCGATTAGTCTCGCTTCATGATTGCGAAAAGGGCTGTTGTCTGGGATCGTGATCTGTAAGTTTTTCCTCTTTAAATAAATACTACCCTATTAATAATAATTCATAACTGGTGTGGCATTGTTCGTGGCTTACGCCTTCACTTACAGACGAAACAATTTGTAGAGCAATGGCATATAATAATAAACTGGTTTCAGCAAGTTAAAATATAGGCACGACTTTGGACAGAGAATGATGTACTACAGCAAACTGTGTGTTTGCTGAGAAAATAATTTTCATCGTTACAGTAACAAATTATTTTGTGTTGTGATTGGAATTCAACCACTATTCGCATTACTGATTTGGATAATAATGATTCTTTACAGGAATGGAATGATGTTCCAGCTTTTATTTTGGGCAATGCCTATGCTCAATCTTTCAATGATAAATTACATCATCACTTCAATGATGACCTACATAGGACTCTTGCTAAAATCCTAACCCTCTAGCTTTCACTGCACAAACATTCAATGAAAAATGAGTTTATAGTTGATACATATTTTATAATAATAATAATTACATACTTTTTGGTTAAAAACGCATTTTGAATTGAAAATAAAAATAAAGGACTATGAAATTGTGGAGACACATGAACTGGCTCAAAAGTGCAGGCTGGCTGGGCCAAAGATGAGATAGAAGGTGGGAATTGGTTTACAAAACAAAGCACATGTGTGGAAGCAAACTGTCTCTGCCATTTTTCAAATGTTAGGGCTGAATGAGAAGACAGAATTAAGGAATGTACTTTGAGCTCAAGGACACACTATAACAGTTATAAAACAGTGCTTTGATTCTGGAATGCTAGCCTTGTTTCTATGCAATGCTTCTCATTTCTATTTGTGTTATTTATTGAGGGTACGGTTTATGGCATAGAGAGGCAAGAGTTTCTCATGAGCTTGCATGTCAGTAAGGGGTGGGGAGTTCAGATGAGTACTGACCTTTTACTATGCATAAAAGGCCATACTCCAAATGAATCTTATTATACTTTTGTCCATACTCTTAATATGGGAACTTGTTTGAAAGAGACACATGCCCAGGGACCAAGAAGCAATAGATGATGGCAGAGTAACACTAACCAAAAGTTAAAGACATCTATAAAATAAACTTTTTGAGCTTTTGGTAAGAGAAATATAAGAATAAACCAGGAAATGAAAAAAGATATCCCCATGTTCTTAGATAGAGAAGATCAACATAATAGGAATGGCAATCTGTCCAAAAAGCAAACTATAGATTAAATGTAATCCATAAAAAACACCACAAACAAATTCTTAATGTCAGCAAAATGAACAATAATCAATATCAAAAACCAAAAATGGCAAAAGAATCATGAACAGGAAAGTAACTTCAGGGTCTTGACAATCCATAAAACCTACAATACAGAGATACAATACAGACATAAAAACAGAGACTTGACGACTGGAATGTAATCAAAGACACAGATACTAATACACACAGATGTTAAGCAGAATTTTTTTAAAAAGAAGCTGAAATTATACAATGAAATAAACATAACATCTTCAACAAATGTTGCTGGCAGAACTGTATGTCAACATGTAGAGGAATGAAAACAGAAACATACCTATCAACATGCACAAAACTAAAGTCCAAATAAATCACCAAAATATTTAAGAAATTAGACATCAAAAGATCAAACTAAAAAATTACATATAACACAACTGAAAATGGACCACCAAACTAAACACAGGTCTCAAAAGAAGAATATCAAATGGCTGAAAGCCATACTGGGAAGGAAACTAGGCACTGTGAATGTGCTTGGCAGTGGTATGTTTTAGGAAAAATAAGAAGCAACTGGCAGTGGCACCAGGATTTATCTCTACTGCTTGCATGACTTTTTCTGAAAATATTCTCCTTAAATGGACACCTATTCAAACGAGATATAGAAGGGAGTTGCATGTACTTTTAACAACACTTCAATGTGCCATACCTTCGAGACTGGATGGATATGAGAAAGAGGCTGCTTGTTTGTTCACGGATGCTCAACCTAAATATTAAAAAAAGAAACAATATTACTTGGATTACTCATTGGACAATAACACACACAGACAGAATATTTCAAACATAATAAATAAACAAATAAATAAGCACATGAGCATAATCAGACCACCATGGATTAAAGTTACAGTATAACAAGAATCATAACACCAGAAAGACAACAAACTCTTTGAAACAGAACAATCAACTACAAAACGATCCCTGGGTCACGAAAAGAAATAAAAAAAGAAATTAAAGTCTTCCCCTTGAATTAAAAAGTAAATAAAGACACAACATAACAAAACCGAAAGCGGGGCTGGAGAAGAAACTTCATCGCAGTAATTGCCCACATTACAATGACAGAGAAAGCACACATTGCATGCAGCTAACTGCGTGGTGTCACACCCTGAAGGAGATACATAATCAACCACTGAGGTAGCTAAGGACTGACCTATGCTATGATCACGCAATGATTATCAGCTGCCTGCATATTCCCACTTGGCAGTTCAGGGTTGGCAGCCCATGCCTACTTAAGGGATGGAGAAGTAAGGCACAGAGAGAGACAGAGAGGTTTGCAAGGAAAGAAAAAAGGAGAGAGGAAAGGAGAGAGAGAGAAAGAGAGAGAGAGGAAAGAGAGAGAGGAGAGAGAGAATTGTAGAAAGGTCATGGAAAAAACTGCAGTGAGAAGAGCTCCGGGGGTCAAGTCATCCTTACGGGTGGAAGCTGAACGTGACAATTAGACACCGAAAAGCACACCTGAAAACTATAGAAAAAAAAATTCTTAACCAAGAGTAGACGGCTGGAAATTATCTAACAGAGGACTGAAGCAAACAAAACATAAACAATACAGAGAAATAAATAAAACAAACAACTGGTTATTTAAGTAAAAACAAGATTAAAAGCGGCTATCAAATGTAATCAAAAGGCACAGAAAAGAAAGAAGCCAAGAGCGCGGAAGGCAGCCTCGTCGCTGCTGGGCCCGGGCACCTGGGTACATCACGCCGGCTGTGAGTGCCGGCCGCTTCGTTTGGCTCCAGCCGCAGCGTTGAAGGGGCGCGCCGGGGAACGCGAAGGCACGAAGCGCCCGATTGCGCCAGGACGCGCGGGACACGGAATCCGGCCGCCGCGAGGTCGCGTGACGAGACCGCAAAGTGAACCGGAAGAGCGAAGCGGGTCCCGGGTAGCAAGCACGGGGCGCACGTGAGCACAGACCTCCCCGTTAACCGGGGCAATTTTACCCGGCAGGAGCATGCCGCGACTCCCAAGGCTGCTCCATGAACACTCGGTGTCTTCCTTCCCGGTGTCTTCCTCCCCGCCCAGCATTGCCCGCGTCCCCGCGGGGGTCTCCCTGCTCACCCACGCCCCGGAAACAGAGTCTAGGGACCCCAGAATTCTCTACGCTGGGCATGCATGCCCTAGCCTTCTGCTCACTTGACAAACACGGCTGTAGGACCTGGGCCTGGGGCATGGAGAGCTGGCGACGCGGACCCCGGTGATACTGGGCACCCCGGCCTAAACATGCACCAGCAGCAGGGCAGTGGACAGTCTGAAGCAGCTCGGGACACAGTCCGGGCGACCAAGCGAGGTGAGCTACGCGGCCCGCGAGGATGCAGGACTCGCGGTGTGCCCAGGCGGCAGAGAAGAGGAAGAGGGCAGAGGCGGACTCCGACTCCCGCACTTCAATTCTGGTTCCTGCGCACCTCCCGGCTGCTGCACTGCTCGCCTAGCGTGCTGATTCTGCGACGAGATACTGGGAGGCTGGCTAACAGCTTTAGAGGATTTTGTCCATTATCATCATAGCAGAAAGCATGGTGGATGCAGGCAGAAAAGGTGCTGGAGAAAGAGCTGAGAGTTCTCCATGAAGATCAGCAGGCAGCAGAAAATAAACATGACATAACTACTCCAACAAAACTGTACATCCTAATAGTGCCACTCAACATGGGACTTTTCCTACTTCTCATGGTATTAGAAAAAGGAAGCAGTACTTAAAAGAATATTAGAAAAATATAAATGTGTAGATGCCCATACTAAAAAAAGGACTTTGATATATAAACATGATTATGTATAGATAGATCCAGGATAAGCAAGACTGGAAAGGTTTTACAAGCTATGAAGGTATGCGGAAATTGTTTAAGGTACATAAGGATGAGAATTAGGGATCATATATTTATTAAAGTTTGCAGGGTCAGATTCAAACTATTTCAAGGACTCGTTGTTTAATAATCATTCTTAGAGGCTATTCTAATGTCATTAGATGGACAAAATGAGGAACTATTTCTCTCATTTCTATACAAGGTCAGTGAGGTACCCAGTAACAAAGCCTACTTATTGATCATTTATTGTCCTGTACATGAAGGCCATGGAGACCCCAATCAATGAAATGGAATCATTATAAAGACTACAAAATGAAGTTCAATGTGGGAAAGTTTTCTTCAAGGCTTCAAAGGAAGCCACAGTACATAAAGCAAAGCTTTTGGCTTGTCCTTACATGGATGGACAACTGATAATAGACAAGACTTGAAGAATGTAATTCCTTACAATCACAAGTGACCTATAAAGAATAGACGGTAAACTGGCTTTAACAAAGAAAGATTAATTTCTGCCACCTGCATTGGTCTTCAGGACTCAAGAAGGGTGTATATTTAAAAACAATAAAATAACATTACTGTTATCCAGGGCCACATTTTACTCAGATCTATTTTGGTTAAACTAATGTAACTATAGCAATTTGGCTTTAGGACAAGGTCAGTTATTTATCCAGATTATTGATTGCCACGGCATGTGGCCAGCCACGACATTCATGGAACATCTAAAATTGATTACCTAATTACCAGCCAGGACACTCATGGAATAGCTAAAATTGATTACCTAATTACTAATTAGGTAATTAGTGCATAGCGAAACACTGCTTATCTCAACTACTGTTGAAGTAGGAACCTTCTCAACCACTGTCCTGTCTCTCACTTTCGGCACTGTGAATCTTTCAGCTTCAAACTGGAACTATGTACTCAGTTCCTGCACAGATCACTCTTCATTTATAAGCAACACTAAAAGACAAAGATAATAGAGATCACTCATTAGCTGGTATATTTTTCCTTCTCAAAGACCAGTCAAGACACAGACCAAAAAGTTGCCGGACTACCTACCCAGCACTGAGCAGCAGAGGCAGGATTTGGTGTTTAAAGCAATTTTCAATGACAAAGCATGAGGCAACAACATTCTTCTAAGTTCATAGTCTCCAATGCTACTATGGCAAAGCCTACCCCTCGCCCAGAATATTCACATTCCAAAAAGATTAGGGGCTAAGGGCCACTACCCAGGTCACCACACTAACAAGACCTATCTGGCTCATGGTCCATTGCTTTCTAAGCAGCTAACAATTCAGCCAACCTCCTCTTCCTGATGCTCACTTCGCAGAAAGAACCCGGTGCTGCTGATTACCAAGTAGAGGCAGTCCTTCATTAGCTAGGATCACCCATCTGGACTGATCATGTGGTCATGTGGTCCAGAGGCTAGGAATCGGTATTAGAACACACCAAGTACATCCCACATCATTCTCTGAGGGTATACAGTCATGTTAGGCAGTTCCCAAAGACTCAGACAGCCACTATAAGAATTAGACCCAGCACTAGGGAGGCAGAGACAGGCGGATATTTGTGAGTTCAAGGCAAGCATGGTCTACAAGAGCTAGTTCCAGGACAGGAAACAAAACCTACAGAGATACCCTGTCTCAAAAATCAAAAAAAAAAAATGGACCCACCAAAAAAAGCCCAGGACCAGACGGTTTCAATGCGGAATTCTACCAGAATTTCCAAGAAGACCTAATACCTATACTCCTTAAGGTATTTCACAATATAGAAACAGAAGAGTCATTGCCAAATTCCTTTTATGAAGCTACCGTCACTCTGATACCAAAACCACACAAAGACTCAACCAAGAAAGAGAATTACAGGCCAATCTCACTCATGAACATTGACGCAAAAATCCTCAACAAAATACTGGCAAACCGTATCCAAGAACACATTAGAAAAATTATCCATTATGATCAAGTAGGCTTCATCCCTGAGATGCAAGGCTGGTTCAACATACGAAAATCTATCAATGTAATCCATCATATAAATAAACTGAAAGAAAAAAACCATATGATCATTTCATTAGATGCTGAAAAAGCTTTTGACAAAATTCAACATCCCTTTATGATAAAAGTCTTGGAGAGATTAGGGATACAAGGGTCATACCTAAATATAATAAAAGCTATTTACAGCAAACCGACAGCTAACATCAAACTAAACGGAGAGAAACTCAAAGCCATCCCACTTAAATCGGGGAACACGACAAGGCTGTCCACTCTCTCCATACCTCTTCAATATAGTGCTTGAAGTTTTAGCAATAGCAATAAGACAACATAAGGGGATCAAGGGGATTCGAATTGGAAAGGAAGAGGTTAAACTTTCGTTATTTGCAGATGATATGATAGTGTACATAAGCGACCCCAAAACTCCACCAAAGAACTCCTACAGCTGATAAACGCCTTTAGTAATGTGACGGATACAAGATCAACTCCAAAAAATCAGTCGCCCATCCTATACACAAAGGATATGGAAGCGAAGAGGGAAATCAGAGAAGCATCACCTCACGATAGCCACAAACAGCATAAAATATCTCGGGGTAACTCTAACCAAAGAAGTGAAGGATCTATTTGACAAGAACTTTAAGGCATTGAAGAAAGAAATTGAAGAGGATACCAGAAAATGGAAGGATCTCCCTTGCTCGTGGATTGGGAGGATCAACATAGTAAAAATGGCAATCCTACCAAAGGCAATTTATAGATTCAATGCAATCCCCATCAAGATCCCATTAAAATTCTTCACTGATCTTGAAAGGACAATAATCAACTTTATATGGAATGACAAAAGGCCCCGGATAGCCAAAGCAATCTTATACAATAGGTGTACTTCTGGAGGCATTACCATCCCTGACTTTAAACTCTATTACAGAGCTACAGTAATGAAAACAGTGTGGTATTGGCATAAAAATAGAGAAGTTGACCAATGGAATCGTGTAGAAGACCCGGATCTTAACCCACAAACCTATGAACACCTCATTTTCGATAAAGGTGCTAAAAGTATACAATGGAAGAAAGAAAGCATCTTCAACAAATGGTGCTGGCACAACTGGATGTCAACCTGTAGAAGAATGAAAATAGACCCATATCTATCACCATGCACAAAACTCAAGTCCAAATGGATCAAAGACCTCAATATCAATCTGAACACACTGAACCTGATAGAAGAGAAAGTGGGAAGTACACTACAACAGATGGGCACAGGCGATCGCTTCCTAGGTATAACCCCAGCAGCACAGTCATTAAGGGCAACATTGAATAAATGGGACCTACTGAAACTGAGAAGCTTCTGTAAAGCAAAAGACAATGTCACTAAGACAAAAAGGCAACCCACTGACTGGGAGAAGATCTTCACCAACCCCGCAACAGACAAAGGTCTGATCTCCAAAATATATAAAGAACTCAAGAAACTAGATTTTAAAATGCTAATTAACCCAATTAAAAAATGGGGCACTGATCTGAAGAGAGAATTCTCACCAGAAGAAGTTCAAATGGCCAAAAGGCACTTAAGGTCATGCTCAGCCTCCTTAGCGATCAGGGAAATGCAAATCAAAACAACATCTTACACCTGTCAGAATGGCTAAAATCAATAACACCAATGATAGCCTTTGCTGGAGAGGCTGTGGAGAAAGTGGTACCCTCATCCATTGCTGGTGGGAATGCAAACTTGTGCAACCACTTTGGAAAGCAGTGTGGCGGTTTCTCAGGAAATTTGGGATCAACCTACCCATGGACCCAGCAATGCCACTCTTGGGAATATACCCACGAGGTGCCCGATCATATGACAAGGTCATTTGTTCAACTATGTTCATAGCAGCATTATTTGTAATAGCCAGAACCTGGAAACAACCTAGATGCCCTTCAATGGAAGAATGGATGAAGAAAGTGTGGAATATATACACATTAGAATACTACTCAGCGGTAAAAAACAATGACTTTGCGAAATTTGCATGCAAATGGATGGAAATAGAAAACACTATCCTGAGTGAGGTAACCCAGACCCAAAAGGATGAACATGGGATGTACTCACTCATATTTGGTTTCTAGAAATAAATGAAGGTCAGTGAGTCTATAATTTGATATCCTAAATAATCTAAATAGGAAGGTGAATCCAAAGAAAAACATATAGCTATCCTCCTGGTTATGGGAAGTAGACTAGATTGCCGGGCAAATAATTGGGATCTTGGGGTGTGGTGGGAGGGGGGGTAAGGGGAGAAGAGGAGAGAAATGTGAGAAGGGGAGGGTGGGGGAACTTGGGGAAACAGGATGATTGGGATAAAGGAAGGTTGGTTAGGGGAACAGAGAAGCACACATCTTAATTAAGGGCGCCATCTTAGGGTTGGCAAGAGACTTGGATCTAGAGGGGCTCCCAGGTGCCCAGGGCGATGTCCCCAGTTAGTTCCTGGGGCAGCTGAGGATAGGGAACCTGAAATGACCCTATCCTATAGCCATACTGATGAATATCTTGCATATCACCATAGAAATTTCATCTGGCGATGGATGGAGATAGAGACAGAGACCCACACTGGAACACTGGACTGAGCTCCCAATGTCCCAATGAGGAGCAGAAGGAGAGAGAATATGAGCAAAGAAGTCAGGACCACAAGGGGTGCGCCCACCCGTGAAGACAGTGGGGGCTGATACTTGGGGAGCTCACCAAGGCCAGCTGGACTGTGACTGAAAAAGCATGGGATAAAACCGGACTCTCTAAATCTGGCGGACAATAAGGGCTGCTGAGAAGCCAAGGACCATGGCACCGGGTTTTGATCCTGCTTCATGTTCTGGCTCTGTGGGAGCCTCCCCAGTTTGGATGTTCACCTTCCTAGACCAGGATGAGGGGGGAGGACTTTGGGACTTTCCACAGGGCAGGGAACCCTGACTGCTCTTCAGGCTGGAGAGGGAGGGGGAGGAGTGGGGGAGGGGAGGAGGAGAGGGAGGAGTGGGAGGGAAATGGGAGGTGGGGAGGAGGCTGAAATTTCTTTTTTCTCCAATAAAAAAAAATGGAACAAGATGCAAAGACAATGTCAGCATCAATTGAAGGAAGAGATAGTTGGCTGCAATGCAAAAGTTTGTCCAACAACCTAATAAACCATATGATAACATCAAGACCCAGTGATCACAGATAAGGAAGATTTCATCGTCATAACCAAGTAAAAGCAGAAGAAAATGATTTGAAACATAACTTCATGAAAAGGATACAGACATTTAAAATGAAATAAAAAACTCCATTTAAAAAGAGATATAAAAAACAACAGAAAATTGGAAGAAATAAATAAATCCCTCAAAAAAACTAAATTTGCAGCATAAAATGAATACAATTCAATGACAATTGAATTGTCAGTGACAATCCAACATCGCCATAGTTGGACCACCTTTTAAACTATTTGAGACATTTATATTACAAACTTTAAAGTGGAACGCAATTTCAGTTTTACAATCTGTCTTCTCACTGCACACCAAAAGCACACTCCTATGTGGACTGCCCAAGTCACAACATAAACAGAACCATAGCCTAGCTCATGGGCCATCAAAATTACAGCAGAAATGACAGCTCAACAGATCATCCCTGAACGCCCTGCACTCACCATGGCAAAGCTTGTGTTCTTCCTTAAAACTCATTACAAACAAGCAGAGAAAAATCCTGGAAAGAATCACCTGTAAGCTACCCACCACTATTGTTCCTGCTTGCTAAGCCTTCAAATAGTCACTCACTGGCTAACACCACCATGCTGGGCCTCAGAATATTATCAGATACCATACTGGCTGATCAGAGATAAAATTAATCAGATAACACAGAACTTTCTGGGCCCTAGTTTAGAAAGTTAATGTTTTAGTAGGCATTACTCCACTTTCAGAGAGCATATCCTTACCTGATAAAAAGCACAGAGTCCTTTGTATGGACATCCCATAACACACTCAATGTGCAGTGCATCAAACCCATCATACCTGGGAAATCCTGCAGCAAAACAAAGGTCACATTCACAACAGCTGTTAAAGAAAAGCAGGCCATGAATTAGAAGATACTGAGAGGTAATGTTAGGGATTGAAAACAGGAAAGAGAATGTGGATATGATAGTTATAATCTCAAGAAATTATTTGGAAATGATGGAACAGGATTTATGGCCATGGACTCCAGAACCTAGGGATTTGTATTAGAGCACAAAGATTTCTCAAACCTTTTATCTCAGGGTATATATCTAAAACCAGTTCAATGAAAGTCCTATTTGGCAAGACCTCATCATTTCACTCTGATATATATTGGTTGAACTAATGTAACTAAAGCAATTTGGTTTCATAATAAGATCAGTTAAGATTATTGATTGCCTGGTCTGTGGACACCAAGAAATGATCGTCAGGACATTTATGGAGCATCTAAAAATGATTACCTAGTTCCACATGGCTAATCTCAGCTACTGTTGAAGAAGGAAAGTTCTAGACCACTGTACGCTCTCTCCCTTGCTGCACTGTGAATCTACCAGCTTCAAGCTTTGTCTATGCACTCAATTCTTGCTCAGATCCCTACAATCTTGCTCAGATCTCTACAATCACACAGTCAGAGAGACTGGAGGTCACTCATTAGCTGATTTATTTTTCCTTTTTAATGACCAGTCAAAGCCCAGGCCTGAAGAAGTTGTAGGACTATCTACCCAGTACTGGGCAGCAGAAGCACGATGACATGTTTAAAAAATTCTCAGTTACATATCACGAGGCAAAAAGATTACAAGTTCATAGTCTCCCATGCCAGGATGGCAGAGCCTCCCCACAATCAACAAAAATCAAGGCCAAGGGACACTACCCAGGTACCACAAACAACAACAGAACCTATCTGGCTCATGGTTCATCCCTATCCAAGCAAATCTGACAGCTCAGCCAACCTGCTCTTCCTGGTCTGGGGCAGTGGCTCCCACATTCACCATGGCATGACTTGTGGACCTCCTTAGAGCTCCTTAAAGCAAATCAAGAGAATTCTGAAAGAAACTGTAAACTACCTCCTACTGGTGCTCCTGATTGCCAAACAAAGTCCCTCATTAGCTAGGACGACCCAGCTGTGCTTCAAGACAATAGCAGTTTCCCTACTGGGTGAGCAGAGATCAAATGTCTCAGAAGGCAAAGATCTTTCAGGTTTGTCCTTCCACACTATGGCCAGACAAGATCATAATCTCGGAAATTTGTAGTTTAGTAAAATCTTCTATTCTCCCAGAGCACTTTCTGTACTTCCTCCAAAAAACCAGGTCCTATGTTATGTATTCAATTACACACTCAATGTCCACTGTAGCCAATGTCATAACTGGGAGGTCCTGCAACCAAAGACAGGTCACATTCAAACAGCAAATAGTTAAACAAAAAGCCATGAATTAGATAGAACACAATGGGGGGGCTTAGAGGCAGGAAAGAGACAGTGGAAATAATGTATTTATAATCCTAAAAAATTCTGTTCAAAAGTTGAAACAGATTTTATGGTCATGTGCTCCAGAGACAAGGGATTTGTATTAGAGCACACCAAGTACTACTCACATCATTTCTCTCAGAGTATACATCTTAAACCTGGAAAATAAATCATGGTAGGCAGGGCCACACCATTTTATCCAGCTCTTCTACTTTACCTGAAGTACTGAAACTACAGTAATTTGGTTTAATGATAAGTTCATTTCTTTATATAGATTCGTAAATACATGGTCTGTGGACCCACAAAATGGCCAGAAAGACCATTTATGGATCATCTAAAATTAATGACCTCACTAATCACTGCTAATGTCAACTATTATCACAGCAGGAAAGCTTTTACCCTCCTTCTTGCCCATCCCTTTTTCTGATGTGACTACACTGGCTTTACAGTTGATCAGTGAACTCTAATTCTTACACAGGCTTTACTTCAATTGTAAATTAACAATAAAATCTAGAGAAGTTGAAGGATACTCATTCACTGATCTATTTCTCCTTCATACAGACCAGTCAAGGTCCAGCTTGGTAGGAGTTGCAGGACTGTTTTTGCAGCACTAGGTAGCAAAGGCAGAATTAGGTGTTAACATCAATTCTCAGTTACATACTATGATGCAAGCCTGAGCTACAGCAGACATTAATCTAAACCAGTTTTTCTCAATCTTCCTAGTGCTATGACCCTTTAATAGTTACTAATGATATAGTGACCCCCACCTATAAAATTATTTTTACTACTACTTTATAACTATATTTTTGCTAATGTTATGAATTATAATATAAATATCTGTACTTTCTGATGATCTTAGGCCAGTCCTGTGCTAGATTCATTTGATCACTCCAAAATGAGTCATAACCCACCAGGGTGAGAACCACTGCTCTAAACTGATAATTCAAAAACAGGGAAACACTGGAAAATAGAAACAAAGAGGTTATAGCAGTAATGCCCTTGAAGAAAATGAAATCTAAAATATGATAAACAATAGTTGACTTCTAAAAACGATAAAAATAATTGAATACTTAGCTATACTGACTTTGAAACAGAGTATATCGCAGGCTGTATATCTTAAATATGTAAAATAACAGTTCTTTTAGGCAGGGGAACACCATTTTATCAAGTTCTATTTTTGTCACAGTAGTTCAACTACTGTAATTTGGTTCTTTATCCTGATTCTTGATTCATTAATCTGTGGATGCAAGAAATGGTCAGTAAGAACATTTAGGAGTCATCTAAAATTGATTGACTCACTACCTACTTTTTATGTGAGCTATGGTCTAAGGGGGAAAGATTGCATGCTTCTTCTTACCCATATCTAATTTAGTTGTCTGTGATGTGCCCAACTATAATTCAGGTACATTGGAGATAAGGGAGCCAAATCGCTCTGATTTTCTACAAGATCCTAGTCTATACACTGAGTTCCAGGACAGCCAGAGATTCATAATGAGGATATTCTTTAAGATAAAAAAAAAGAAAAGAAAAAAGAACAAGTTATTAATAAAAGAAATAAACATGATATTTTTGGTATGACTAATTTGGAACAGTGATGAAGATATAGGGTGATTAATTTATCCTTGAGTTCCTAACAGGTTTAGATAGATGGCAAGGGATATACACAACTAAGTTAATATAACTAAGTCATATAATGAAAGTATTTCCATCTCTAAAACCCTCCCCAAACCTAAGCTCCTGTCTCTCATGTAAGGTGGTCAGATAAGTAGTAAATGTTTCTTCAGTAGACATGGTCTCACCTGGAGAAGTCAATCTTTTTCCATAGTGAAATTCCTAGGGAAACTCAAATTTCTAGCATCTATTATTTCACTAGTTGTTAGCCAACGGGAGAAATTTAAATGTATCTTGAATATCCTTATTCCTACCAGGCAGACAAGTAATGGGGATTGATGGGGTGGAGACTAAAGAGCTTTCGTTCCTGTGGAGACTGCAAAATGGAGGCTGTAGGATACTGTCACTAACAGTTACATGAGCTGCCAAAAAAGAAAATAGTGGAAGATCTGGAGGAGGCTGAACCACCATAGTAGAGTGGATACAGGGTACAGATGGTGCCAACTTACTTAAGTGCACCCTATGCCCTGCTATTTGGCATTTGACCCTTGGGCTTTTGCAAAGCTCCATCCCTAACAATTCTTTCCAACTCCAGAGCTCTTTGTAAATTCCTGAGTATCTTAGACTTACAGTGACTTCAGTTCAAGTCTCAAGATCTCCCCACAACCTGGATGTCATCTGGTCACCACCATTCAAAACTCCTAACTAGAGATTTTGTAGGCATCAGGGAAACACAATATGATTCCATTCAGATAAGTCAGACTTCATGCCTGCAAGTTCTTTGTCTCTCCTTCACAGGAAGTTAAAACTCAACCTGGGGTTCATGTGATACCCGACTTCTCAATGGAAACCAAGAAAGCCAGAAGGCCCTGATCAGATGTGCTGCAGACACTAAGAGACCACAGATGCAAGCACAGATATCTATACCCAGCAAACCTTTCAATCACCATCGATGGAGGAAACAAGATTTTCTATGACTAAACCAGATTTAAACAATTCATATACACAAACCCAGCCTTACAGTAAGTACTAAAAGGAAAACAACAACCCAAGGAAACTAACTTCACCCACAAAAAAATCAAGCAACTGATAACCTCATATCAGCAAAACCCAAGAAAGGGAAATACACAACCACTCCCACTGATAAAGAACAGGAATTAGCCGGGCGGTGGTGGCGCATGCCTTTAATCCCAGCACTCGGGAGGCAGAGACAGGCGGATCTCTGTGAGTTCGAGACCAGCCTGGTCTACAAGAGCTAGTTCCAGGACAGGCTCCAAAACCACAGAGAAACCCTGTCTCAAAAAAAAAAAAAAGAACAGGAATTAACAACCACTGGTCATTAATAGAACTTAAGATAAATGGTCTCAACTCACCTATAAAAAGACACAGGCTAGTAGAATAGAAAAACAAGATACAGCCTTCTGTTGTATACAAGAAACACACCTCAACCTCAAAGACAAACATTACCTCAGAGTAAAGGATTAGGAAAAGGTTTTCTGATCAAATGCACCTAAGAAACAAGCAGGTGTAGCTATCCTAATATCTAATATTAAATTTCAAACTAAAATATATCAGAAGATGGAGAAGGACACTTTATACTCATAACAGGAAGAATTCATCAAGATGAAGTCTCAGTCCTTAACATCTATGCCCCTAATATAAGAACACTCACCTATGTAAAAAAAAAAAAACATTACTAAAGCTTAAAACATACATCAAAACCCACACACTAATAGGAGGAGGCTTCTACACTCCACTATCCACAATGGACAGGTACACTAGACAAAAACTTAACAGAGAAATAAGGAAACTAACAGATGTCATGAATAAAATGGACTTAACAGACATGTACAGAACATTACACCTAAACTCAAAAGAATATACCTTCTTCTCAGCACCTCATGGAACCTTTTCTAAAACGGACCAAATACTGCATAACAAAGTAACTATCATTGGCTGAACCACTTTTAATTATAACTATACAAGAAGCAATAAACCTAGCTTTTCTGATCTAACACTAACATTTTACAATTCATAGGAGTACATGACATGTAGCCCCAGCACGCAGAAGCTGGGAGGAAAGCTGCCATGAATCAGTGGCCTCCTGGGCTAAATAACAAAACAATAAAACAATTCCATTCAGGATAGCAAGGGCAGGCCTAAGAATTTCGAAGTCCTTTGCAGTACAAAAAGTACATTTGAGGTACCATTTTTTGTTACAATTTTCTTCTCCATTGCTGTGATTAAACTCTCTATCCAAAAGCAACTCAGATAATGAGATTTATCTGGTTGATATCCCTAGACCACAGTCCATCCTTGTGGGAGCTTAGGGTGGAAACTCAAGCTAATAAATGAAGGCAAAACATGGGGAAACATTGCTTTCTACCTTTCTCTCTTGTTTGTCATGGTCTCATGCTAAGCTAGTTCTCTTCTGCAGGTACACTTGCTTAGAGATATTGTCAACTCAGTGGAAGAGCCGTCCCACATCACTTTAAATCAATACAATTTCTCTCAGATGCAGCATTTAGATGTTCTCATCTATGCACACCCTCAACTGATGCTTCTTCAGATAACCCTAGGCAATGTCATGTTGACAGGTGAGGCTAATTAGGAAAAAGGCAATAATATACAAGGAGGTTTTAAAGATCCAAAGTCAATGTATTAATCACATCCAATCACTTAAACAGCAAAAACCCAAACAGCAACTGGAAAAAACAAAAATGTCAGGGAATGGAAAGAGGCAAGCCTCTAAGAACAATAAATAAAAAAACTAAAACCAACTCTCCACAGAAACTTCTCAAATGAAAAAAAAACATAAGGAACTTTTAACATGAAATTTTCTAGATACAAAATTGTTAAAGGCTGACCATTTTGAAGAGGAACAATCAGATGATAATAAAACTAACAATATAGATTGCAACACTCAAAAAATGAGACATAGGACATAGCTACAAATATAGATTATAATCTCTTAAACAGAAATGACAGAATTCTAATCAAAATCAAACTACCAGAAATCAATGACCATAACTCATCGAGTACACCCCATTCTTTGGAGAGATTCACTTGAAGCCTTCTGAGGTTTTAACTTTGTAGAAAATATTGTGACTACTAAAAGGATATAATTCTATATAATTCTATTATGATAAAGAATAGGATGTCTGTTATGGTCACTTAGACAACAATTTGCTTACTATTGTTGGGTCCAGGTGGCATGCAATTATTGAGGAGGGGCCAGACCACTAAAATCTATTAAACCAGAAGCAAACTTTATTCCAGAAAAAAGGAAGGAAAAGGGCCCTTTGTTCGCAAGACACCCAAGCAGCAGGGAGATCAGATCCGGGTACCAAGAGAGACATCACTAGGGTGAGTGAGTTTCTGACCGCGGCAGCAGCCCGGGACAGAGGACTCAGACGTTCCTCACCCCTCCTGCACTTCCTGGTCAGCCTGCAGGGGCTATACTGCTCGATACCTCCTCTCTATTCCTATCCCACCCAGCTCGCATCCACGGCCCTCCCCCACTTCCTCTGACTCCCTCCCCTCTCTGAACCACACAACATCTCCCAGCTCAGCCTGTTTGGGCGCTGGGACAGGGTCCGAATTGGGAGGGCATCCGGGAGGGTAGTAGCTCCTTTGTCCAGGTGGCCTACCTGCACCAAGCAAGGTCGGCCCTTTGTTCGCGAGACACCCAAGCAGCAGGGAGATCAGAGCCGGGTGCCAGGAGAGACATCACTGGGGTGAGTGAGTTTCTGACCGCAGCAGCAGCCCGGGACAGAGAACTCAGACGTTCCTCACCCCTCCTGCACTTCCTGGTCAGCCTGCAGGGGCTATACTGCTCGATACCTCCTCTCTATTCCTATCCCACCCAGCTCGCATCCATGGCCCTCCCCCACTTCCTCTGACTCCCTCCCCTCTCTGAACCACACAACATCTCCCAGCTCAGCCAGTTTGGGCGCTGGGACAGGGTCCGAATTGGGAGGGCATCCGGGAGGGTAGTAGCTCCTTTGTCTAGGTGGCCTGCCTGCACCAAGCAAGGTCGGCCCTTTGTTCGCGAGACACCCAACCAGCAGGGAGATCAGATCTGGGTGCCAGGAGAGACATTGGGCTTGCATCCACAACCCACCCAGAGTGGTGCTGAGGAGTTCCATCTGGATGGTTGTCCATGTTTGGGTACTGAGGAGTTCAAGCTCAGCAGGACGGTCCCTGCTTCTACACTGAAGAGATACACCCAGAGACTCAGTCACAGCAAAGACTGGACCAAGACACCAGGCCTCTCTTGGCTTCATTTGAAAGAGGAGATGGGAAGGCGCCAATGCAAGAATTCCTCCAACAACCTGAAAGGCAACATGACATCACCAGAACCCAGGGATCCCGAAATAAGAAGAATTGTACACCCTACTCCAGAAGAAGTAGAAGAAATCGACTCAAAAGTGAATTATTTGAAAATAATAGAAGACCTTAAACAGGAGGTAAAAAACTGCCATAAACAATTAGAGATTACAAACAAAAAGGTAGAGGAAATGAATAAATCGCTCAAAGATACCCAAGAAAACCAAAAGAAACAAGAAAAAGCAATCAAACAGGTAAGGGAAGTGGTTCAAGACCTGAAGAATGAAATGGAAGTAATGAAGAAAACACAAACCGAGGGAAGGTTGGAGATGGAAAATCTGGGTAAACGAACAGGAATTACAGAGACAAGTACTACCAACAGATTACAAGAGTTAGAAGAAAGAATGTCAGACACTGAAGATACCATAGAGAAAATTAACACACTGATCAAAGAAAACAGCAAAACCAACAAATTCTCATCACAAAACATTCAGGAAATATGGGCCACAATAAAAAGACCAAACCTAAGAATAATTGGGATAGAAGAAGGAGAAGAAGTACAACTCAATGGTTCAGAAAATATATTTAATAAAATTATAGAAGAAAACTTTCCCAGCCTAAAGAAAGATATTCCTTTGAAGGTTCAAGAAGCATACAGAGCACCGAATAGACTGGACCAAAAAAAAAAATCTCCTCGCCATATAATAATCAGAACACAAAACATACAGAATAAAGAAAGAATATTAAGAGCTGCAAAGGAAAAAGGTCAAGTTACTTATAAAGGTAAACCTATCAGACTTACACCTGACTACTCTATGGAAACCATGAAAGCCAGAAGGTCCTGGATAGATGTACTGCAGAAGCTAAGAGAACATGGATGCAAGCCCAGACTACTATGCAAGCCCAGACTACTATACCCAGCCAAGCTTTCGTTCACTATAAATGGAAAAAACAAAATTTTCCCGGATAAAAACAAATTTAAACAATACGTAGCCACAAATCCAGCCTTACAGAAAGTAATAGAAGGAAAATCACAAACCAAGGAGACCAACAATGACCACAATAACTCAAACTTCTAGACACCCTTCACCAGCTCAACTAAAAGAAAGCAAACACACAAACTCTATGACTAAAAAAGTGACCGGAGTTAGCAACCACTGGTCATTAATATCCCTTAATGTCAATGGACTCAACTCACCTATAAAAAGGCACAGGCTAAGAGATTGGATACGCAAACAGGATCCAACATTCTGCTGTTTACAAGAAACACACCTCAACCACAAAGACAGGCACCTACTTAGAGTAAAGGGATGGGAAAAGGTTTATCAAGCAAATAGACCTAAGAAACAAGCAGGTGTGGCTATACTAATTTCTAACAAAGTTGACTTCAAACTTAAATCAATCAGAAGAGATGGAGAGGGATATTTTATACTCATAACAGGAACAATTGATCAGGATGAGGTCTCAATCCTGAATATCTATGCCCCTAATATAAAAGCACCCACATATGTAAAAGGAACATTACTAAAACTCAAGGCTGCCATCAAACCGCACACACTAATAGTAGGAGATCTCAACACTCCTCTTTCACCAATGGACAGGTCAATCAGACAGAAACCTAACAGAGAAATAAGAGAATTAATGGAGGTATTGAATCAAATGGACTTAACAGACATCTATAGAACATTCCACCCAAATAGGAAAGAATATACCTTCTTCTCTGCAGCTCATGGAACCTTCTCGAAAATTAACCACATCCTCGGTAACAAAGCAAACTTCCACAGTTACAAAAAATATCCATAACCACCTGTGTCTTATCAGATCACCACGGACTAAAGTTAGAATTCAACAACAATGCTACCCCCAGAAAGCCTACAAACTCATGGAAACTGAATAGTCAACTATTGACCCACACCTGGATCAAAGAAGAAAGAAGAAAGAAATTAAAGTCTTCCTTGAATTCAATGAAAATAAAGAAACAACATACTCAAACTTATGGGACACTTTGAAAGCAGTCCTAAGGGGGAAAGTTCATAGCCCTTAGTGCCCACTTAAAGAAAACAGAGAAAGCATACATTGGAGACTTAACAGCCCACCTGAAAGCTCTAGAAAAAAAAAAAGAAGCAGACTCACCTAGGAGGAGTAGAAGACTGGAAATAGTCAAACTGAGGGCTGAAATCAACAAAATAGAAACACAGAAAACAATCCAAAGAATCAATAAAACAAAAAGCTGGTTCCTGGAAAAAAATCAACAAAATTGATAAACCCCTATCCAAACTAATCAAACGGCAGAGAGAGAATTTGCAAATTAATAAGATCAGAAATGAAAAGGGGGACATAACCACAGACATAGAGGAAATTCAGAGAATCATTAGATCTTACTACAAAAGCCTGTATGCCACAAAACTGGAAAATGTAAAAGAAATGGAGACTTTTTTAGATAAATACCATATACCAAAGTTAAATCAGGACCAGGTGAACAATCTAAATAGACCTGTCAGTCGTGAAGAATTAGAAGCTGTTATCAAAAACCTCCCTACCAAAAAAAGCCCAGGACCAGATGGTTTCAATGCAGAATTCTGCCAGAATTTCCAAGAAGACCTAATACCTGTACTCCTTAAGGTATTTCACAACATAGAAACAGAAGAGTCATTGCCAAATTCCTTCTATGAAGCTACAGTCGCTCTGATACCAAAACCACAAAAAGACTCAACCAAGAAAGAAAATTACAGGCCAATCTCACTCATGAACATCGACGCAAAAATCCTCAACAAAATATTGGCAAACCGAATCCAAGAACACATTAGAAAAATTATCCATTATGATCAAGTAGGCTTCATCCCAGAGATGCAAGGCTGGTTCAACATACGAAAATCTATCAATGTAATCCATCATATAAATAAACTGAAAGAAAAAAACCATATGATCATTTCATTAGATGCTGAAAAGCTTTTGACAAAATTCAACATCCCTTTATGATAAAAGTCTTGGAGAGATTAGGGATACAAGGGTCATACCTAAATATAATAAAAGCTATTTACAGCAAACTGACAGCTAACATCAAACTAAACGGAGAGAAACTCAAAGCCATCCCACTTAAATCAGAAACACGACAAGGCTGTCCACTCTCTCCATACCTCTTCAATATAGTACTTGAAGTTTTAGCAATAGCAATAAGACAACATAAGGGGATCAAGGGGATTCGAATTGGCAAGGAAGAAGTTAAACTTTCGTTATTTGCAGATGATATGATAGTGTACATAAGCGACCCCAAAAACTCTACCAAAGAACTCCTACAGCTGATAAACACCTTTAGTAATGTGGCCGGATACAAGATCAACTCCAAAAAATCAGTTGCCCTCCTATACACAAAGGATATGGAAGCAGAGAGGGAAATCAGAGAAACAACACCTTTCACGATAGCCACAAACAGCATAAAATATCTCGGGGTAACTCTAACTAAAGAAGTGAAAGATCTATTTGACAAGAACTTTAAGGCATTGAAGAAAGAAATTGAAGAGGATACCAGAAAATGGAAGGACCTCCCTTGCTCTTGGATTGGGAGGATCAACATAGTAAAAATGGCAATCCTACCAAAGGCAATTTATAGATTCAATGCAATCCCCATCAAGATCCCATTAAAATTCTTCACTGATCTTGAAAGGACAATAATCAACTTTATATGGAATAACAAAAAACCCAGGATAGCCAAAACAATCTTATACAATAAAGGAACTTCTGGAGGCATTACCATCCCTGACTTTAAACTCTATTACAGAGCTACAGTAATGAAAACAGTGTGGTATTGGCATAAAAATAGAGAAGTTGACCAATGGAATCGTGTAGAAAACCCGGATTTTAACCCACAAACCTATGAACACCTCATTTTCGATAAAGGTGCTAAAAGTATACAATGGAAGAAAGAAAGCATCTTCAACAAATGGTGATGGCACAACTGGATGTCAACCTGTAGAAGAATGAAAATAGACCCATATCTGTCACCATGCACAAAACTCAAGTCCAAATGGATCAAAGACCTCAATATCAATCTGAACACACTGAACCTGATAGAAGAGAAAGTGGGAAGTACCCTACAACAGATGGGCACAGGCGATCGCTTCCTAGGTATAACCGCAGCAGCACAGTCATTAAGGGCAACATTGAATAAATGGGACCTACTGAAACTGAGAAGCTTCTGTAAAGCAAAAGACACTGTCACTAAGACAAAAAGGCAACCCACTGACTGGGAGAAGATCTTCACCAACCCCGCAACAGACAAAGATCTGATTTCCAAAATATATAAAGAACTCAAGAAACTAGACTTTAAAATGCTAATTAACCCAATTAAAAAATGGGGCACTGATCTGAAGAGAGAATTCTCAACAGAAGAAGTTCAAATGGCCAAAAGGCACTTAAGGTCATGCTCAGCCTCCTTAGCGATCAGGGAAATGCAAATCAAAACAACATTGAGATATCATCTTACACCTGTCAGAATGGCTAAAATCAATAACACCAATGATAGCCTTTGCTGGAGAGGCTGTGGAGAAAGGGGTACCCTCATCCATTGCTGGTGGGAATGCAAACTTGTGCAACCACTTTGGAAAGCAGTGTGGCGGTTTCTCAGGAAATTTGGGATCAACCTACCCATGGACCCAGCAATGCCACTCTTGGGAATATACCCACGAGATGCCCGATCATATGACAAGGACATTTTTTCAACTATGTTCATAGCAGCATTATTTGTAATAGCCAGAACCTGGAAACAACCTAGATGCCCTTCAATGGAAGAATGGATGAAGAAAGTGTGGAATATATACACATTAGAATACTACTCAGCGGTAAAAAACAATGACTTCACGAATTTTGCATGCAAATGGATGGAAATAGAAAACACTATCCTGAGTGAGGTAACCCAGACCCAAAAGGATGAACATGGGATGTACTCACTCATAATTGGTTTCTAGAGATAAATAAAGGTCAGTGAGTCTATAATTTGATATCCTAAAGAAACTAAATAAGAAGGTGAACCCAAAGAAAAACATATAGCTATCCTCCTGGTTATGGGAAGTAGACTAGATTGCCGGGCAAAAAACTGGGATCTTGGGGGTGTGGTGGGAGGGGGGGTAAGGGGAGAAGGGGAGAGAAATGTGAGAAGGGGAGGGTGGGGGGAACTTGGGGAAACGGGATGATTGGGATAAAGGAAGGTTGGTTAGGGGAGCAGAGAAGCACATATCTTAATTAAGGGAGCCATCTTAGGGTTGGCAAGAGACTTGGATCTAGAGGGGCTCCCAGTTGCCCAGGGCGATGTCCCCAGTTAGTTCCTGGGGCAGCGGAGGATAGGGAACCTGAAATGACCCTATCCTATAGCCATACTGATGAATATCTTGCATATCACCATAGAAACGTCATCTGGCGATGGATGGAGATAGAGACAGAGACCCACACTGGAGCACTGGACTGAGCTCCCAATGTCCCAATGAGGAGCAGGAGAGAGAATATGAGCGAAGAAGTCAGGACCACAAGGGGTGTGTCCACCCGTGGAGACAGTGGGGCTGATTCTTTGGGAGCTCACCAAGGCCAGCTGGACTGTGACTGAAAAAGCATGGGATAAAACCGGACTCTCTAAATTTGGCGGACAATGAGGGCTGCTGAGAAGCCAAGGACCATGGCACCGGGTTTTGATCCTACTTCATGTTCGGGCTTTGTGGGAGCCTACCCAGTTTGGATGTTCACCTTCCTAGACCAGGATTGAGGGGGGAGGACTTTGGACTTTCCACAGGGCAGGGAACCCTGACTGCTCTTCAGGCTGGAGAGGGAGGGGGAGGGGAGTGGGGGGAGGGGAGGAGGAGCGGGAGGAGTGGGAGGGAAATGGCAGGCGGGGAGGAGGCAGAAATTTCTTTTTTTTTCCACATTAAAAAAAAAAGAAAACTGAGAAAAAAAAGGAAGGAAAAAAAAACCTCCATGGGGCACACAAAGCTTATCAGTTATATCTGACCACCGCCTGAGATTGGATTTCTATATCAGTGGCAATGGGAGATTTCCAAACTACCCTTTTTATAGTAAGAAGCAAGCATTATGCATGAACAAAAGAATTTTTATAACCTTGAGGTAAAGCTCAGGTACTAATTGCTTTGTTTGTTGTTATCATTTCCACTAACAGGCTTTTTGAGTGAAACTAGGGTTTGCATTTAGCCTATTGTTTCTGCCACTTTCTGGTGGTCTTTATTGAAGTTCTGTAATCCCTTGATACTGACAGTTTTGCATGTCAAGAAAGGGTATGGGACAATGCACAACAAAAAAGTCATGTACATCCCATAATTTAAAAGTTAATTCAGCGTTTCTAAAAACTAAAAAATGCAGCTGTTCTAGAATTATTATACTTTCATGACACACAGGTTGTAAGCCTGTAATGGCCCCTTGAGCAGCATGTTAGAGGTCTTTGACTGAGAAGTGGATCTTTTGGCTGGTTGTAAATAATGGTGTCTCATTTGTTATAGGAGTATTAATCTTGGTGAACAAACATTTGCATCTCATGATACTAATATCTAACAGGCATGGTTAGCATACTACTTATCTTTGGGGAATTTGGGATGCAGTCCTCCCTTACTTAAATTCTACTGTGTGACTTAATGTCTCCTAAGAACTGGTAAATTCTTATACCATTAATGCTACTATCAATTATGCTCTACTTCAGTTTAGCAGTGGAGTGCTACTCTACACAGGAGAAACCATTTACAAGCTACACAAAATTAACTACAGATGGATCCTAAACATAAATGTTAAAAGTGCAAAACTTCTGAAGATACTGGAGAGACCAGTAGTCTCCCAGTTTGGAAAATTTGGTGAGGCCGGGCGGTGGTGGCGCACGCCTTTAATCCCAGCACTCGGGAGGCAGAGGCAGGCGGATCTCTGTGAGTTCGAGACCAGCCTGGTCTACAAGAGCTAGTTCCAGGACAGGCTCCAAAACCACAAAGAAACCCTGTCTCGAAAAACCAAAAAAAAAAAAAAAAAAAA